>PJEM01016121.1:0-15122 GCA_004023845.1 Helogale parvula | reverse complement strand
GAGGACGAGCAGGGGAGGGGCAGTGAGAGAGGGAGACACAGAATCCGAAGCAGGCTCCAGGCTCTGAGCTGTCAGCACGGAGCCCAATGCAGGGCTCCAACTCACAAACTGCAAGATCATGACCTGAGCCAAAGTCAGATGTTTAACCTACTGAGCCACCCAGGTGCCCCACCATTTCATAGTTTTATATATTCCCTCTCCAACCCCATTAGAACTTCTCTGAGCCTAGGGAGCATGTCTCGTATTTGTTTTCTTTATCCAGCCCAAGGCGACGGTGGTGATTTGGGCACCACTGTCACCCCCTGAACCATTACTGAGTATCTGAAAAGGGCCTTTAAGGATGAAGACAGCACAGGTCTGGGTAGCCAGGCTTTCTAACCTCCAGTTTGGAATCAAGGTAAAAATAAAAACAGTTACTGCCAGATGCTATGCCAAGCACTTTGCATACGTCACACTGTCAATTATTATGGCAGCCTTGCAAGGTAGAGGCCTGAATACTGTCTCCATTTTACAGATAAAGAAACTGAGGCTCAAAGAGGGGAAAACATTTGCCCAAGGTCACACAGTCAATATGGGGCTGAGCCCATAGACACACCTGAGCTGATGATATTATGTTCTTAACCATGATGCTGACCTTTTGCAGCTAATGAGACAGATTTTTAAACTCAGGATAGAATCATAAAATCAGGGTGGTGGGCTCAACACCTCCATCAGCCTGAAGTCACCAGGGTTTCTGTGACCCTCCAGGGAGCAGAACCAATGTCCACTCAGCCATGTTCGTTCTCATCTCTCTAGTAATTCCAGATATCTTTGCCCAGCTGTCATTTGTGTTCCCATCAGAAGAAAGAACCAGCAAGCTGTCTCCCAAAGAGATTCATGTGATAGCATGAAGGTTAAGTGAAGGTTAGTGAAGGTTAAGGTTAAGTCCCCAGATCGTTACAAACAATGGAAACCTGGCTCTCTCAACATACTGCGAGAGGTATCATCCCTCCGGGTTAGACTCACATTAGCCACACTTTGAGACTGATGTATAAACCAGATGCAATTCATTTGCAAAGAGAGATTACTATTGTAGATTGGTTCTGAAAAGCTATTCAACCAGTGCTTTCTCTCCTAGTGAGAAGCCCAGCCTGGGGGGAAAAGATTATAATATGGTTTCTTGATGAATAAAATTGGGACAAGGAGAGATGGATGCATTCATTTAATCTTTAACGGCAATATACTGAAATGGCTGGAAAGAAGCATCTCATGGAAAGGATAATTCCGATGGAGTCATCACCATCACAAGTCAACTGGCAATAACATCTGTATCTTGCGTAGAGATTTTTGGTTGCTGCCAAAATGCCACTGTCAACCTCCTTTCCCAGGCTGTTTCACACTATAGAGATTAGATAAACATATATTCACTTTCCTTGGAACTAAGGGTAATCATCTCTGGCTAATGGACATAATGGTAAGTCATCTGGGAGGCTTCTGGAAAGGTATCCGGCTTGGTGAAAGGTACAGAGGCAAGAAAAGAGCTCATGGGTATTAACTCTTTCCCCTTCTTTCTGCTTTAAATGTGGATGTGATATTTGGAGCTTCAGTAGCCATCTTGCAACCATGAGGAAGATGAGAAGCCAATTTGCGAAGGATTATGGAATACAAAGGAAACGAGTTAGATATATTGATAACACTGTGACCTACTTCACCAAAATGGAAACTTCCTACATCCAGAGTTTCTATTAGAGAAGTTCATTAAATGTCTTTATTGCTTAAGCCATTATTGTTTCAGTTATCTGTTGCACTATTACAAATCACCCCAAAACTTAGTGGCTTAAGACAACCACCATTTATTACTCGCTGTGATTCTGTGAGTTGACCAGCCTCAGCGGGGTGCTTATTCTGCCCCATTTGGGGTGGACTGTGGCTGCAACCATCTGGAGGTTCAACTGGAAGGAATGCTCAAAGCAGCCCATTCACATGACTGGCACTTGGCTGACAGCTCAGCCTCTCCCCATAAAGCTTGGGTTTCCCGTGGCATGGCAGGGTTCCAAAAGGGAATGTTCCAAGTGTGCAAAAGTAGACGTTGCAGATCTTTCTCAGCTGAGCCTTGGAAATTACATAGCACCACTGCCTTTTTTTAAATGTGTATTTATTTTTGTGTGTGAGAGAGACAGAGTATGAGCAGGGGAGGGGCAGAGAGAGGAAAACACAGAATCCGAAACATGCTCCAGGCTCTGAGCTGTCAGCACAATGTCCGACGTGGGGCTCCAACTCGGGAACGGCGAGATCATGACGTAGGCCAAAGTCGAACACTAAATCAACTGAGTCACCCAGGCGCCCCACACAGTTTCAGCCACCTTTAACTGACCATAGTTATCAATCTGCTTCTCCACAACTTGCAGCTGAAAGCATTTCTCTAAATCTAGCCTTGTCCCCTGGAACAAGAAATATTCAAAGATCAAGACCCCCTCTCCACTGAAACAAGCTGTAATGCTTGCATTCAAGGTTGGCATTTGCAACTCTGTCCTCCAGGCTTCTGTGGCAGACTGCAGCGGATCCAGCCTTTCTTTAAATATGTTAATAAGTTCAATCATATGACACACAAGTCTTGCAGGCCTAGCCATCCTGTCTCTTTAACGTGATTTTGCATTGCTCTGCTTTGATCTATAATATATTGACTTCATGGTATAACTCTCAAAAGGCATCTGCACTCTATGCTTTCCAAGTGCTTGAGAAAACACTGCTGTCGCCCCCTATACCTGGCATCAATCTTCATCAAGATCCTTGCCCTGGTTGCATCACAGGGCTGTTGAAAGAATGAACTACAGTGAGAGCTGGACTAGAGCCTTGAGGTGGTTAACGAGGATTACTGTTATCATAATCAGATTAGCATGTTGTGTCAGCTATGGCTCTTCTGGGAACAAGTGACATAAAACCCAAGTTAAACTAGCTTAGCAAACAAGAAAAATGCTGGCTGGGAGTTTGAGGGAGTCTTGCCAGCTTCAGGCATGGCAAGATCCAGCAACTCAAACATCATCAGCGGGACCCGTTTTCTTTCTACCTCTTGGTCCTGATCTCCTGCAGGCTGCTTTATTTCTCCACAGAACAGCCGCACGCAGCTTCAGGTACACATCTTGCTGGGTAACTCTCTGTTACTGGCCCAAGCTGGGCAATATGCCCATCCCTTAACCAATCCTTATGGCTGAGGGCACATCATGAGCTGACCGGCCAGGATCTGGGTCATATGATGACTCTAGATCTGATGGGATCAGTTTGACCCAAATTGAATGGACTGAGAAAATCTGGGGTAATGTTAGCAGGAGAAGGATGAACAGCTGGCTGTCCATTGTAACATGAGTCGGTGGAAGAGCATTAGGTGAGACTCTGGGATCTAAGTGGTCATCTTCATCCTGCTGGATTACTCACTCTTGCTCCTGAAGCTTGCATGTGGCCCATCTTGACCTCAGGGACTCCGGGTCATGTCGATTTACTACCGGGTCATCATGGTATCTGACTAAATCTGACTGAATTCCTTAGGGACTCCTGAGAGCAAAGCTGATTAGCGCAGCTCATGTCCTTTTTATAAAGTCTGCGTCCTTGGCCAGGCTGTGGGACAGCTACCCTGCGTCGTGGGTGACCACCAGTCTGATGACCTATGGCTGGGAAGGGAGGACGCATGGCATAAAACATGGCTCACTTAGCAGGTATGCCATGAGTGAGCAGGGAACACAGATGTGACAACAAGCAGGGAAATGGAACCGTCATGGCAAGAAGTGGAGGGAAGACTGTACAGCCCCATGAGAGAAGACGGGGGGGACTCTCCCCGCCCCCCACCCCAGAAGAAACTCGATCCTGGTAGAAGACATGTAGAATGACTCACTTCATACTGAGCCCAAATTTTCATAGCAAATCATGGGAGAGAAAATGGCTTTGATTTGGAACTTTATCTGGAAAAACGATACTGAGCTTATCAACATAACAAAATTTAGGCTGCCATTTCAACTATGCATGAATTCTTATGAAGAACGAAAAATGTATTAAGTAGTGAGTTTTTTTGGTGTAATTTTTGTGACAAAAACCTTCACTTCGGGTTTGGTTTTCACAGCGTGACAGCAAAAAGGTCATTTAAAAAATATTCAAGGGCTTCACCAATTTTTTCCTAAGGCTTGCTAGAATCTTTTGATATTTAAATCTTTCTCTTTTGAAGTGCTCACCGCGTCACTTTGTCACTTTCCTTGTCGTTTTTTTTCCCCCTTCAACTGTTAGTTCTTTTGGGGTTGATATGATATTCAAAATATTGAATAACCAGGGTGAGCCAGGCATCAACCGTGGCGGACCCTGTGAAGTCCGGCTGACTTGCTCTAAGACCACCTGATTCTCGCATGTTGTCTGTGATTTTTCTGTTCATTAAGCATGTGTCAGCACCACTTTGATCAGGAATCCTGCATCTTGGGCAAGATTTTCAATCGACCCCTTGCTGCCGGGTTACACTGCGTATGCAGCAGGGTCAGACATTTGGTGACAGCCTGATTCCCTTCGACGGGACTTGTTGGTTGGAAGAGCCAGCAAGCCATTCAAGGCCATGTGATTGGCATTCAAAATTCAGGGGGTCCTTCAGAGAGACGGAACCACAGAAAGCCGCCATGGCAGAAAAGGATTCATGCCAGGGAATATAATCTAATCATTAAAGAGCATTAATAACTGAAATTGTATAATTATTAAAAAAAATGTAATGACAAACTTTTGAGGTTCTATCCAACTTCATCACCTCATGGACTCAGATGAGGAACGCTCCGTAACAAGGACCCCCGAATTCTTTGTGAACTGGCTTGGATGACCGCCCTTTCTTGAAAACACGAAGTCCTAACAAAGACCAGCAGAATTTACAAATTGGGTCACCCGATGGTTTCAAAAGAACTGTCAGAACCACTTGGAAAAAATATGATGGCCATGTATCAGTCTGGTATTTTCTGAATTTGTTTCCTAATGAAACATTCAAATATCAGCCTGAATTTCAAACTCGAAATCCTATTTGTAATATTCGGGACAGATCTCTCACTCAGAGGGAGACTTTGTGCCCCCAATTTAGATGGACAGGGGCTTGCCTTGCTAATCGTAGGACAGAACACATCACGAAGACACAGGAGTGGAGAAGCGAGTGCACTGAGGAGTTTCTCGACCGTGTCCTCTTGCTGGGGCTTTGGTATCCCCATCCTTAGCCTCAGGCGCCAGGGCTGGGGTGGGCACAGGCTGCTGGGTGTTTTCTGCCCCCAATTTTGAGGAACAACAGCAATGACTTCATGTTCTGCAACGTTAATTAACTTGAATAGGTCAAAGACTCACCCAAATCAGAAACAGTTCCAAAAATGGACTTGTGAATTTTGCAGGCTGTGAATTTTCCTTAATTAACGTATTAACGGACTTCCTTCCCATGCCTCAGGCCAGAGCTTTTCAATCTTGGAAATAGAAAAGCAGGAGGATCTAGCAGTCACTGGCTCTCCAAAGAGCACAGTGATAAAAAGCTAAGGTTTTTCAGCCAGGCAGGTATGGGTATCAATCCTGATTCTGTTCCCCGCTGATTGTGTGTTCTTAGTAAATGCGCTTCGCCTACGTGGACCTCAGTTTTCTCATCTGTAAAATGAGGAAAGTAATAGCATCTACCTCATGGGGTTGTTATGTTAGGTATGCGGTGCGCCTAAGGCCCGACACATCATGTACGTCAAAAAATTATTATGAATCTGACCCAGTGGTAGATAATCTCTCTTTTTTTCCTACCAAGTGCTCATTATTCTTCCCTGTAGTAACAGTTCTTTGGGTTTCCTTTGAGCAACCACTCCTCCTCTCTAGAGCGGTGCAAGGGGTACTAAATAAATCCACCCTGATGCCAAGGCTGAATCTGTATGAATTTTCTAGGGCTGCATAGCCTAGGTAGCTTAACAACAGAAACTTTCTCATGGTTTTGGAAGTCCAAGGTCAAGGTATTGGCAGAGCTGAGTTCTCCTGAGACCTTTCTCCTTGACTTGCAGATATCCTTCCTCTCCTTGTGTCTTCACGGGGTCTACCCTCTGTGTGTCCTAACTCCCTCTTCTACTGAGGACTCCAGTCATGCTGGATTAGGGCCCACTCATATGACCTCCTTTAACCTTAATTACCTCTTTAAAGGTCCTGTCTTCAAATACATTCACCTTAGGAGGTCCTAGGGCTTAGGACCTCAACTTATGAATTTGGGGGAGTCACAATTCAGCCCATAACAACTGTGACCTAGATCTGGCCACAAAACTCTCCTCCCCCTAGTCAGAGTGACTGATTCAATCCTAGACATTTTTTTAAACTTAAGTACAGAGAATTTCTTCGTCTTCAAGATGTGTGTTGCAAAGACAATATGGAGCGGAGCTGTTGTGGTCACCATGTGGAAAAGGTCAACATAGAAGAAAACATGAAAGAGAAATGGAAGGAGAAAGACTGAGTCCTGAAATCATCATCTGAGCTTCTGGGTCCTGCTGAACTCAGCTCCCTCTGACACTTCAATCACGGAATCCACTAAAACCCCCTTTTGTGGCTTGAGCCAGTTGAGAGTTGAGTTTCTGTCACTTGCAACCAAAGAAGTCTTGAAAGGCATGGACCCTACTCAGTTATTTTTTTTTAATGTTTGTTTATTTTTGAGAGAGAGAAAGAGAGAGGAAAGAGCAGAGAGAGGAAAACAGGATCCAAAGTGGCTCCATGCTGACAGCACAGAGCTCAGTGTGGAACTTGAACTCACAAACCATGAGATGATGACCTGTACCAAAGTCAGACACTTAACCAACTGAGCCACCCAGGCACCTCAGCCCCTACTCAACTATTAAGAAGGTTGTAAATCCCAAGTAAACAGAAAAAGGGAGGACTGAGGAACTGAGCTGGAAAGTAGAGGAATATTTACAGGAATTAGACAGGTAACCATAACCATTAAATACAGGAATCAGGGTAGATTTAATAACAGATGTATGTTCCTTTAACCTAGCCTAATGTAAGAAAACTTGACTCTGCAGAGTAAGAAAATCAAGTAGTTCTTCACTAAACCATAGACTTCTCAAAGACAGCAATATTATCTTGTTCAGATGCAATATATCTCTAGTGCCCAGCATGAAACAGGCACTCAAAAAATACATGTGGACTTGGATGAGCTTATTAAGAAATCTTTTGCACTTTATGGTTCAATATAGACATCCTTTAAATAATGGATTTTCCATAGTATTATATCTGCATTCACTATTGAAGACTTATAGCAATACTCAGATGGCAGCCAAGTATTAATTTCAACAATGTCTAATAACTCAGAGAAGAAACTTTCAAATGTGTCCCTTCACCATTAACTGACCTGTAACTGGTCCTTTCTTTACCCACCAACTGCGTTATAATTAACTGTTGTAACAAGGAGCTGCTTTGCACCCATTACAGCCCCTTGGGAAAGGGGTGGATGGGAAAAGAGAAGAACGTGCATTTGCAACAGTGGGTAACAGCACCGAGTGAGCAGCGTGTAACCTCGCTCTATTTGGATTACTACCACTGGAGAAGACCCTGAACTTAGGGGACTCTGAGCTTCTATCAAGCTGCCAGTAACCTGCCTGTCCTCCCCTCTGGAGAGAGATTACTCCTTACTCTGGAAAGGAAGTAAATGTCTCTGGCACATGAAGCATATCTCTAAGGTTACTGCCTCCAAATATAAGCAAATATCTTCCAGGAAGAGGACAGACCTTACTCATCCTGGAATGTCTCCAGGAAGAGAGAAGGTCTCTACCTTCATTTTGCTATTCAATCATTCCGATAAAAGATTGTTTGAGAACCCAAGAACTCCAGGAAGAATCGTCTCCCAACAAATACATGTTGAGAAGCTGAAGGGAAGGAACCTGGATTCCCAAGTCACCAGATGGAGGGAAGCCTTCCCCAACCCATGACCAAGGCATTATGTTACCAAGAAACATACTTTTGTGATGCTCAACTACTTGGTCTTGTCTATTATGGCAGCTGGGGTTCACTATCCTGACTAGTAAAGATGACTTTAACATAACACCAGACAAATTATACTTGCATGAGAAATAAGAGAGTTAGATAATATGTAGTAAGCTCCAAACGATAAGGATGGGGATGGGATTTGGGAGTGAGCAGAAGACGGTGAAGTCTTCGCCTTCCCAGTGATAGACTACAAGGAAACAGAATCTGAGAGACAAGCCGCAGCTGCCCAGGGACACATCCCCCAGTCTCTGCACATTCAAATGTCATCAGCAGCCCCCAGCCCCACTCTCGTGCGGGAACATTACACCGAGCCAAAGCTGTGAATGACTTTCACACCAGTTTAGAGATTTTCAGATCATCTTAAGCTCAATTACAGCTAAACCAATAATATACTCCAAACATCATTATTGGAGAATCACCAGCCAGGCCCGCTAATTGTATTTGCAGCTTCTTCATCATATTAGTAAAGTCATAAGTGCAGCATGCTCTTCCCAGGGGATAGCCGTTCACAAGGCCAATTTCCTTAGGATGAGACTTTCATATCACATCAGTTTGAACTAATGTGTCTCGGGAACTAAGCTGTCAGATCAATAACATCTGCAACCAGAAAATATTTGGAGCAAATAGCAGAGTGCAGCCTGCAGTTGAGACCCATACGATCCTTACCTGACACTTGGAAGCTGTTATGACTCAGAACCTTCGGGGCTTTCCAAGGGGTCCATTTGGAGACACTGTTTACATTCCCTGGCAAGACAGAACAAGGCTTCATTATAATACTTTGCGACCTTCTCCTAGGAAGCTCACCATATTATCACTAACCTGAAAAAAGCAAACATTTATTAAGCCCCTTCTGTGTCCCAGGCTTGATGCCTTGAGCAGCATATGTAATGATAAGCAGTCTTTATGGAAGTCCACAAAGGAGTTCAAATTATAGATCTAGGGGCGCCTGGGTGGCTCAGTCGGCTAAGCATCCGGCTTCGGGTCAGGTCATGATCTCACAGTTCATGGGTTCGAGCCCCGCGTCGGGCTCTGTGCTGACGGCTAGCTCAGAGCCTGCAGCCTGCTTCAGATTCTGTGTCTCCCTCTCTCTATGACTCTCCCCTGCTCACACTGTCCCTCTCTGTCTCTCAAAAATAAATAAAAGACATTTAAAAAAATTTTTTTAATTATAGATCTAAAACTTCATAGAGGCAAGTTTCTTTACCTCTCTGAACCTCGGTTTCCAAATCTATACAATAGAAATAACAAAAACTACTTTCCAGGGGTGTTTCAGTGATTGAAGAGAAGGTATGGACTGTGCCTATTTTAAGGCATAGCACACAGTAGGTGCTCAATAAATAACAGTTATTGCTATGACTCTAGGTACCTCTTTGTAACTAAAGTTAAACAAATTAATTTCTGGGCCATTTGAGAGAAGTTTACCCACCCGTCTGATTGACCCACATAATCTTGCCACAGGAAGAAATCTAAGAGGCATGCCATTCTGTTTTTGAAGTAACTGGAAAAAAAAACCTGTCAGCTTCTCTCCTTTATGTTTTCCTATATTTTCAGAAAAAAAGCCCTTAACATAACCTAGCATTCTATGAGTATCAGATAAAGATTGAAAAGTCAGCAAAGAAATACAAAAAGCGTGGGAGGCTGAGAAGTGTTTAACAATTTAGAGTCAGGATTCCTTTTGAACCAGTAAGGCCTGGGATTGAATTCTAGATCAGGCAATTAGCAAAGGTATGACTTTAGGAAAATAACAGAATTGCTGAGCTCTATGGTTTGCTCTATGCAAAACGGCAACACTATCTGCCTCCAAGAAGCAAGGTCAAAACTAAATAAGGCGATAAATAGCCAAGTTTTAGTGAATGCTAGTTCTCACCCCCTCCTTCTCACCTGCTGTCATTACAAGCCTCAAGTTAATTCAGTCAGTGTGTATTGGGCACCGTGGTGGACACTGGTATTATCGTGTAAACGAGACCGACAAGGTCACTGTCTTGGCTCCGACCACACTCTGCAGGGGAAAAGATAAATTAGTCAGCCAATTCCACAAATCAATGGAAAATTACATTTGTGAGGAGAGCTAAAAAGAGATGATGTAGGGCATTAATGAGAGTTCTCTAAGACCACCTGGCTGAGGCATTAAGCAAGGCCTCCCGGAAGAAGACCTCTCTCTTTCTCTCTTGCCCATTCTGGGTGGTAAGCATATTTCCTAATGGTGACAGGATAGAAAGTGGCACCGAGAGGGTAAGCTAGGGCCCAAATTGTGCTGGACTTTACAGGGTAAACTGCAGGGCCACCACGTTGCACAACCATGGGAGGCACCAATTAACTGAACACAGAGCCTGTGTTGCAAGACCGGCAGCCTTGGGAAGCAACAGGCTTCCCAAGAAGCATAAGAAGAAAAGAGGAACCACGAGGGATGGACCAGAAGCATAAATAAAATGCAGAGTGTGTAAGACTAGGCATTCAGAAGAAGAAACAAATTATGGAAACTTCAAGTGCACCTGTGACGGGGTAACGGAGGCAGACCAACATTCCCACTACATATAAGCAGAAAAGCCAGATCAAACACAAACACACAAAAATTCCATTTGAAAGCCCCAGGGTGCCTCCAGGAGTTGTGGTACAAAAATCCTGAAAAGAAGGGAAGTTCAATGAGATGCGCCCGTCATTGGGCTCATCGCCATTTTTCCCTTGAAGCACTGATGACTTTTAAGCATCATGGGGTGAGAAGCTGAGAGACCGGGCAGAGGGCAGCTGCTGAAAGGTGTAGAAGCCATCAGAGTGGTTAGGATGCTTCAGGAGGGCGGGGGGATGTTAAAACAGCTAGGAGTTGAAGGTCCAAAATAATTCCTTCCAAGGAAAGGAGGTAATGGGAAGTGATACAAAAACACTGTGCCAATTTTCCCCCATGTGTGCTGTAGTAGGCAAGCAGTCTAGAATGAAAGCCACGATACAAGAGCTGAGTTCTCAACAGACTGGATAGAAGCAAAAAGGCAATGAAAGGAGATGATGTCCAAGTTAGAATTCTACACAGCCTGAAATTAACCTTCGGGGGGGGAAAGTGAAATAAAGATATTTTCAAACACATTAAAATGGAGAGAATTTGTCACCAGCACATCTGACTGAAACAAATACTAAAGGGGGGTTCTATAGGCAAAAAGAATGTGACCCCAGACAGAAATGCAGAAAAGACTGAAGAGCAATAGAAAAAAGTATATGAATGAATACTGAAAATATTAACAATAATTTCCTGTGAGATTTTTTTTTCATTTTATTGATTTTAGGGAGAGCAAACGTGAGCAGGAACAGGCATAGGGAGAGAGGGAGAGGGAGAGAGAGAGAGAGAGAGAGAGAGGGAATCTAAAGCATGCTCCATGCTCAGTGCAGAACCTGATGCAGGGCTCGAACCCACAACCCTGGGATCATGACTTGAGCTGAAATCAAGAGTCGGACACTCAACTTACTGAGCCACCTAGGTGTTCATGCTATGGATTCTTACATACATGTACATTTAAGTGAATACAATGAAAACACGAAAGGCAGAAGAAAGGTAAATTAGAGTATAATAAGCCGCAGAATTTCTGGCAAGTGGTAAAAATACTAATTTACATTAGACTCAAACAAACAAAGAAGAAATGTCTTAATTTACAGGGTAATTGCTAAAATAAGGTATACGTAACAAGTTAATAAAAGAAAAACTGGTTTAATTTAAACTTTTTTTTGATTGGTCCAAATTAAGATAAAAAAGGGGAAGGGGAGTAGAAATACAAAGAATAGTAATATTGTAGATATAAAACCAAATATATCAGTGATTATATTACATGTAAATAGACCAAATACTCCAACTAATAGACCTACTTTGTCAGACGGTATCAGAATGAAACAGTTATATGCTGTTCATATGAGATACACCCTAAGGACACAAAAAGGTTGAAAGTAAAAGGAAGAAAAAAAGTAAAACACTAACTAAAAGAAAGGCAATACGGTTATACTAATATCAAACCACGTGAACTTGAAGGCAAGATGCAGAACTAGATATAAAGAGGAAAACTCCAATAAAAAAGTCGAGGAAGATATAACAATTTTATATTCATAAGCACGTAATAGCATACTTTCAGAATATACAAATCAAAAATCTAAGAAGAAAAGTAGACAAATCCATAATAGTAGTAGAATACTTTAACAACCTCTCTCAGGAGCTAATAAAACAGGCAGACAAAGAAATGGTAGGAGTATAAAGATCTAAGCAACGTGATTAATGAATTTGACTTGTTTGACATTGGACTGTTTAGCGAAAGATTGGACACAGCTTTAAAAAAAAAAAAGATTAATGAAACAGGGGATTAAGTCAGTGGAAAACATGCACTGCACCCAAGGATAACAGAGTACACATTCTTTCAAGTGCACGTGGAACACTGACCCAAAAAAACGGGAACACTGGATCATAAAACAAACATAAACAAATAGCAAAGATGAATATTATTCAGAATATATAGTCTTACTACAATGCAGTTATGGAGGAATCAATAATGATAACTTAAAAATCTTTTAAAGTCTGCTTGGAAATTAAGAAAAAAAAAATCACAAGGGGTGCCTGGGTGGCTCCATCATTTAAGTGTCTGACTTCAGCTCAAGTCATGATCTCAGGGTTTGTGAGTTTGAGCCCTACATCGAGCCCTCTGGTGTCAGTGCAGAGCCCATTTGGATCCCCCATCCCCCTCTCTACCTGTCCCTCCCCCTCTCATTCTCTCTCTCTCTCTCTCTCTCTCTCAAAAATAAATATTTTTGAAAAAGGAAAAAACCACCAAGGAAACTAGGAATATTTTATTAGGCATAAGACAGCACAAAGTATGGTAAGTAGCTAACACTCTTTTAAACAAAAACTTAAGGGTTAAATGGATCCCCCAGAAAAGAAACAATGATGTTAATAATATAAACATCCATCTCAAGAAGTTAAAAAAAAAAACAATAAATCAACTCAAGAAACTAGGAGGAAGAAAATAATGGGGATAAAAGCAAAATTCAATGAAATAAAAAGAAAACTTACAATAGAGAAAATCAAAAAAACTCAAAATCGGTTCTTCAAAAAAGCTAATAAAAATTGATAGGTGCCAAGCAAGATCTTATGGGCACTGAAAAGATAATATTATTTTTAATCTTATCACCTTTAATACTAAGGATAAAATACTATAAACAACATTATGCCAAAAGAATTTGACAATTTAGATGGGACCATACAAGCTACAAGAACACATCCTACCAAAACTGACACAAGGAAAAATAAAAGATCTGAATACATCCGCACCTATTAAAGAAACTGAATCTGAAATTAACACTCCCACAAAGAAATCTCCAGGCCCAGACACCTTCACTGGTGAATTCTTCCAAGCATTTAAAAGAGATGTGATGCCAAACTCACAAAACCTCTACTAAGAGATATAAAAAGATGAAACATTTTTCGATTCATTTTTTGAGGTCAGCATGACCTTGACACAAACACGCAGACACCAAAACCTGACAAGTAAATTACAAGAAAAGAAAATTACAGTCCAATCTCTATGACATGCCTGGATACAAAACTCCCAAACAAAATATTGTGAAATCAAATGCAGTACTTACATAAAACACATGCTCTGTCATGACCAACTTCGGTTTATCTCAAGAGTACAAAGTTTGCTTTATGTCTGAGGAGAATTCACTAAAATTCCCCATAGTAATGGACTAAAAAAAAAAAAAGTTTCCTCTCAATAGTTGAGGACAAGCACTTGAAAAGAGTCAAATACTCACTTATTGTTTAATCTTAGCAAACTAAGACAGATTTGATGAAAAGTAACTACCAAACAAGTAGAGCCATCATACAGAATGGTGACATGTGGAAAATATCTTCTCTGAGGCTGGGAATGAGTGAAGGATGTCCATTTTCACCACTGCTCCCCATCACCTCAGAAGCCCCGCAGAACCAGCTGGTCAGCCCCTGCCGTCTGGCAACTTCCCCCTCCTTCCCTCTACCCAGTTCAGCCCACTCCTGCAGCTCAGCTGCAGCCCATGCCTCCCTGATCTCCATCACTAGTGGAGTGTATGTTTCTATGGCAGCCACACCTCCAAAGGGGTCCGAATCTCAGCCTTGGCAAGAGGAGTGGGTTCCTTCTAAGTTTCCAAGTGTCTTCACTCATTCACTGCTTTCTCCAGTTGCTCCTCTGTACCCGTTAGAGTCATCTTCTACCCTCTAAAGTAGCTATCTATCTTTTTACTAGTTGTACTAGCTAACACATCTTCATATTAACTTTTCTCTGTTCAAATTATTGGCCTGGTTTCTGCCTCTTCACTAAACCGTGATTGACACATAAATGCAGGAATAAATAGTGTTCATAGATTAGAAGACTCGACATTGTAAAGTCATTCTCCCTAAGGTAAGCTACAGATTTAACAAAACCCCAATCAAAATCCCAACAGGTTTCTTTTTTGTGTTGGAATTGCTATGTTAATTCTATAATTTATATGGAAATAACAAGGGCCAAGAATATCCATGACAGTCTTGATGATGTCAAGATTGGAAGATTCAGGCTTCCAGATGTTAAGAATTATGAGAGGGGCCCCTGGCAGGCTCAGCTGGAAGAGCACATGACTCTTGATCTCATGTTTGTGAGTTCATCCACCATGTTGGGTGTAGAGATTAAATAAATAAATAAAAACTATAGAAAAAAATTATGATGAAGCTACAGTAATTAAGACAGTGGGGCTTTTCTGCCTGTGGACGCCGCCGAGTAAGCATCGTTGAAGTCTCCCCTCCCACCGCCATCATGTCTAAGTCAGAGTCTCCCAAAGAGCCTGAACAGCTGCGGAAGCTTTTCATCGGAGGTTTGAGCTTTGAAACAACCGATGAGAGTCTGAGGAGCCATTTTGAGCAATGGGGAACGCTTACGGACTGTGTGGTAATGAGAGATCCAAACACCAAGCGCTCCAGAGGCTTTGGGTTTGTCACCTATGCCACTGTGGAGGAGGTGGATGCAGCCATGAATGCAAGGCCACACAAGGTGGATGGAAGAGTTGTAGAACCAAAGAGGGCTGTCTCTAGAGAAGATTCTCAAAGACCTGGTGCCCACTTAACTGTGAAAAAGATTTTTGTCGGTGGCATTAAAGAAGACACTGAAGAA
>PJEM01016120.1:0-27062 GCA_004023845.1 Helogale parvula | reverse complement strand
GGTGACTGAAGCTGGGCTCCTCCTTCAGCCAGCACTGAGGGAGCACCCAATCCCTGTTTGGCACCCGCCAGCTTGGACTCTGGTTTTGCTCTGTTGCAGTGAGTCCCTAAACTTCCCAGCCTGCATGTCCCCACCCGAAAGCAGTTAGAGCAGAGCTGTCACTAGGATTAAAGTGGAGGCAGAGGTAGAGAACCCCCGCCCCCACAAACTTTCCAGGAACATAAAAGCTGCTCTGTAAAGGACCAGCTTATTAGATCAGAGTGTGCTCTGTTCCCAGCACCTCACTGGGCACTGATCAATAAGCGGACGCACCCATACCCACATCCCAGCGCCCATACCTAGATCCCAGAAGCCAGCTCTCTGCTTGGAGAAACGAGACAGGCCTGCAGGGGGAGAAACTTCTGGACACTAGGAGGGACGTGCCAAGTAGGAACAACTCCAGGCAGCACCTGGGCCTGGCATATTCCGCGCCCACCCTTCCCCCAGCCTTGGCTGTGGCATCCAGCTTTGCCAGCACCTGTCAGATGCACCTGTGACCGTTCTACCCCAAGGCTCCTCTGTGACCGGGGACTGTGGACACTCACACATGTGCCAGGGTAACTCTTGGCTACTGGGGGATGGGAGCTGCTGGATAAATGCTGTCCCATTCTTCACAGGACAGTTCGGAGACCCGGTCCATGTTCCCCTCAGATGCTCCTGGCAGGATGGTGTCCCAGATGCTACAGCAGCAACCAGCCTGGAAAGGCAGCCTTGGACTGGTCTGCCCTCCTTCCTGCTCTGCTCTCTCTAACCTCCCCACTCCTGTTCTTTCAGATCATTTTATTTATTATTTGGGCAGGGTTATTTATAAAATGAGTCACCTGTGCCGCCTGAGTGGCTCAGTCAGTTAAGCATCTGACTCTTGATTTTGGCTCCGGTCATGATCGCATGATTCGTGAGTTCAAGCCCCGTACTGCACTCACAGTGTGGAGACTGCTTGGGATTCTCTCCCTCTCTCTCTGCCCCTCCCCCACTCACGCATGTGTGCCCCCCAATAATTAAATATGCATTAAAATTTTTAAAAAAATGAACCACCTAGATCCAGGTCCTCAACTCAGGCTTTCTTAATGGGAAAGAAGTTAATACAACTGTGCAGTAGCTGTAAGCTCAGACTGCCTTTGCCGGTAGCTGAGGCTGTGGGTGGGGGCAAGGCACCTCCCCATCCATAGGAGTATCTGCTCATTTACTCTGAGTGCACTAATCAGGGCTCTCTGGAGAAACAGAACCAATAGGAGACCTGGAGAGATATACAGAAGGAGATTTGCTGTAGGAATTGGCTCATGCCATTATGGAGAACAAGAAGTCCCAGGATCTTCCGACTGCAGACTGGAGAACTGGGAAAGCTGGTGAGATAATTCAGTCTCAGGCTGAAGGCAGACACCCTCAGGAATGCACCCCGAAATAGTTTATCTGCTCTCTGGGCAGCCCTCAGTCAGTCAAGCTGACCTATAAAATTAACCATCACATTAAGGGTTGCTGTGAGTGTCACCTGAGAGGGACAGTTTAGCATTGACATTGAACCCAGTCTCTGGAGCCGGACTCCTAGATTCTTCAGCTTGTTACCTGTGTGACTCTGGAGAAGTCAGTTAACCTCTCTGTGCCTCCGTTTTCTAAAATGGAGCATGGGGATGATAGGAATAGTGCCCGCCTCCGAGGGTTGTGAGCATTGAATGAGTTAATACACGTCAAGTATCTGAAGTAGTCTCCACCTGTTAAGATATATGTCTGCAAAACACTTGCAGAATACCTGTCACTTTGGAAAATACTAAATAAAATATAAGGCTGGTACAAGAAAAGCTATTCACCTTGTAAGGCTAGTATAAGAAAACATAGGAGAATATTGTTTTGTTTCTTTTGAGAGGGGGAGGAAGGGCAGGGAGAGAGGGAGAGAGAGAGAATTCCAAGCAGGATTTGCACAGACCATGATCTGAACCAAAATCCAGAGTTGGACACTTAACCAATGAGCCACCCAGGAGCCTCTGGTAGGAGAATATTTTTGTGACTTAGAAAGGACATCTTAAAATTTCAAAAGCACATACAAAATTGTAAAAGTTTGATTTTTTTAGGGGCGCCCAAGGTGGCTTAGTCGGTTAAGTGTCCAACTTTGGCTCAGGTCATGATCTCGCAGTTTGTGAGTTTGAGCCCTGCATTGGACTCTGTGCTGACAGCACAGAGCCTGCTTCAGATCCTGTCTCCCTCTCCCTCTGCTCCTCCCCCACTCATTCATGCATGTACTCTATCTCTCTCCCTCAAAAATAAACATTGAAAAAAAATAAAAATTTGATTTTTTTACTACATCAAACTGAAGGAGTCGTTGACAAAGAAGGATACTATGAACAAAATTAGTAGATGGATGACAGAATGGGAGAAGCCATTGCCAAGTCTAAAACCAACACTGAGTTTATTCTAATTCTAGGTAAAATCTAGAATATACGAAGGACTCCTAGAAATCAACAGGAGTAGGGCATCATGCCCAACAGAAGACAGGCCAAAGATGTGCACAGACCCTAGTGGGGGCAAAACTCAAGAACACATGAAATGCCCGGGGGCTGGTAACAAGACAGACAATTTGGGAGTGGAGTGGTGTGGCCGTTCTGGAAAGTACTACGACAGGACCCAGGCAGGACCCAGTCTCTGACTGCCCAAAGAGATGCTCACCCAGGCCCGCGGGGGGCTGTGCTCTGAGTGTTCCCTGCAGCGTTCTTAAGGGGGTAAAGTGGGTGTCACCTTGATTCTAACCAAAACTGAGTCAATGTTTGCTGTTACTGTTGTAGTCTAATCAGAGGAAATCAAAACCTGAAGCGGGGAAGGACAGTGAGAGGAGACATCATGACATCTTCTTCCTTGTCATGAGTCCCGCCACTGACCAGAAGAACAGATGTGGTCAGTGACTCGTCTCTGTCTGTCTGTCTCTCTCTCTCTCTCACACACACACACACACACTTGAACGTGGGCATACACATTCAGGACAGTGGAAGGAGGACCAGTTTGTTTGCTTTAAAAAAAAATTTTTTTTTGCGTTCCAATAAAACTTTATTTACAAAACAAGCAGAGGGCCAGGTTTGGCCTGGGGGCTGTAGTTTAGCAAACCCAAGTCCAGAGTCTTCAGAGCCTTGTGGTATAGTTAGGACTGCAGAGGGGCGGCCGCATTTCTTATTGTTTCAGAATACTTTAAGGTCTCTTGTAGCGGTTGGGGTAGAATTGAAGCTGAAATTCTCCCTTCTTTATATTTTCGGTGTTTGGTACCTGTCATTGGGAATGACTGACTGATGTTATTTCGGGGATTTTGTGTGTTTCTCCAGCACTAGGATGCTAGTAGGACCCCCGTGAGGAGGTTAAAAGCCCAGGCTCTGGAGCCAGAAAGGCTTAGGTTCTAATCCCATCTCCACTTGCCCTTGGGGTGGCCTTGAATGAGTTGTAGAACTTCCTTACACCTCAGTTCCCTCATCTGTAGAATGGGGTAATAATAATGCCTGCCTCAGAGCCGTGTTGAGAACATTAAAGGAGATAACACGTACAAAATGATAAGAGCAGGGCATCTCAACCTCGACCACTACTGACATTTGGGGTTGGATATTCTTTGTTTTGGGGCGGGGGGTCCTGTGCGTTGTGAAATGTTTAACAGCATCCTGATCTCAACCTACTGGTTGGTAGTGGCATCCCTCCCTCTAATTCTGACAACCAAAAATGTCTCCAGACATTACCGATGCTCCCTGGGGGCCACAACTGTCCCCAGTGGAGAACAATGCGATCAGAAAAATGCCTGGCATTATTAGCAATAGTTGAAATTTCAAATATTGAGGCTGGTGGTGCAGATATTTATATAGCCAGATACTACAAAGTTTGGGATTTCTGAAGGCAAACACCAGATTTTGTATGATGATCTTAATAAAAGCGACGCCAGCCAACACAGAGAGCCCTGTGTACTATGTGCCAGGTACAGCTCCAAGCCCAGCATCTGCATCAACTCACCGAAACCTTCAGCAAATCCAAAGAGTCAGGTGCAGTCTTCCCAGGGCTCCAGATCACGTTGACACAGCGAAGGACAGGCTTGAGCCTGGGGCAGGTTTGGGGCCATGTTGCAAAGGGGTAAAGGGCTCCACAAGACTTTGCAGACGCTGGCTCCTATGACCTCAAATTCGACTTCGAAGCAACCATCTCCGTCCCCCCAGCTCCGGGTCGCTCTCGCAGCCAGGCCTCTGTCCGTCTGGAAGTCCGTCTTCTGTCTCCTAAATTATTTTTTAATGTTTTTTTTAAATTTTTTAATGTTTTATTTATTTTTGAGGCAGAGAGACACAGAATCAGAAGCAGGCTCTGGGCTCTGAGCTGTCAGCACAGAGATCATGAACATGAGATCATGACCTGAGCAAAAGTTGGAGGCTTAACTGACTGAGCCCCTCAGGTGCCCCTAAATGTTTATTTTTGATACACAGAGAGAGTATGAGCTGGGGAGGGGCAGAGAGAGAGGGAGACACCCTGAATCTGGTGCAGGCTCCACTCTGAGCTGTCAGCACAGAGCTTGGTATGGGGCTCGAACCCACAAACTGAAAGATCATGACCTGAGCTGAAGTCAAGCACTCAATGGACTGAGCCACCCAGGCGCCCCAGGGGGCCCAGTTTTTAAGCCTGGGTGCTGGTGGGATGGCAGTGCCAGCAGGAGAGTCGGGAACCGAGGTGCAGAACCAGGTGTGAGGTCCTGAAAAGCCGGCCACGAGAACACGTGCTGCGGCGAGGCCGGCGTGTGGACCCGGCAGAGCGTTGCCGGGAGGCCGGGGAGGAGCCCGGGGGCCAGGGCCCGGGCCCGGCCCGCCGTCCTCGTCCCTGCGGTGTCTCAGCACAGGGGATCAGCGCACGGCCCCTGCCCCGCCCACTGCCACACGCCTCTTCTATAGGAAACCCCGAGCCGGGAGCTGGCGGACGGCAGCTGAACCAGGAAAGCGCCCACGAAGGTGTCGCTGTCCAGTGTCTGGGAGCCGAGCCTTTAAGGACAAAGATGCTTTTTGAGGTGGAGAGGATGGGCAGGGCCCTCCACGGAGAGGAAATGGCGTCAACAGGGGCCCAGGGACAGGAAAGCACGGGGACGAGGCGGTCCCCGGGAGGGCAAGGTGGGCAAGACGGCCGCCTGAGGCCCGGACCCGAATCCTGAAGGCTCTCGTGCCGGCCTCGTGCTTCGGAGCATGTTGCGAGGTAACCGAGGGCCGCCGCTCCCGCAGCTCTGTTTTCGAGGGGGTGAGGGTGGGGGCCGGGCCAGGAGCCTCCCAGTCTCCGCACCCCAGTACTTCTGGAAAGTACAATGACATACACTCACGCCGTGAGCACGGCCCCATCCCTCGCTGGCAGGCACTGCACGCACCTGCCGCTCCCGAGTACACACCCGTACGCGCACCCCCGCGTACCGTGTACGCATTCTTTTTTTTTAATATGTTTATTTATCTGAGACAGAAAGAGAGCATGAGTGGGGGAGGGGCAGAGAGCGAGGGAGGCGCAGAATCTGAAACAGGCTCCAGGCTCTGAGCTGTCAGCACAGAGCCCGATGCGGGGCTCGAACCCACAAACCATGAGATCATGACCTGAGCCGAAGTCTGACGCTTAACCAACTAAGCCACCCAGGCGCCCCCCGTGTACACATTCTATACCCCCCCACAGTATACTATACCCATGACCCTCACACCCACTGCACACGTACCGTATACACTTTCTACATACACTCCACATACTGTATACTGTACCCACGACCCTCACACTCACGGCACATACACACCAGTGGACTATGCATACCACATGCACACGTACTGCACACTCCACACACACGGCACAAACACACCCTCAACACACACGGCAAACACACTCCACATACACAAACCAAATGCAGCACACACTGCATACACGTGCAAAACACACGCACACCCACACCCCACCCGTACATTCTGCACATACATGTATCTACACCACACACACTGCACCCCCATACCACCCACACACCCCACATTACACCCACACATCATACACACTCAACTCCTACCACCACCAGCCGCCCCCCCTGCACCACACTGGAGCCGTGCCTCCAGTAAATGTGGGCAGGCAACTGATTCCCAGACAACCTGAAAGAGTGACACATAAAGAGCCTGTGACCCTGGGCTGTTTTGGGGCACTCGGACCCCAAATAAGGTCCACAGCTCCTGGACTTGAGGGAACTTCCCATCTCCGTTTCCCATCAGAATCGCAGGAGCTCCTGGCTGTCCCCCAGAGAGTGACCGGCCTGGGGTGATTAGCTACCCCTCTCCAGGTACAGCCCCAGATGTCCCCCTCTGACGCACTCTGGCACCTTCCTGTCTTGAAGGACCCTGTCCCCAGAGGGCCTGCTTGCCTTTCCTCGGGTAAGCACAGGTTATCTGTCCATCTGCTGGCCACCGGCCTGTTTATCTTCTTAGGGCTCTCTTCCTGAAATAGCTCCAGGCTATCTAAGCTGCGAGTGTGGGCCTGCCCGACGGCCCCCCTCCGAGACAGAGTCCCTCACCGGCAGCCTTCAGCTCCTTCAGTCCAGGCCCGAATTCCACACATTACTGAGCCAAGCTGGAGACCTGCCTGGGAAGGGCCAGCACCCCCAACTCCCACGGGGTGCCCCTCTTTCCAGCCACAGGTCCAGCCACAGGTCCAGCCACAGGAGCATCAGGCGGCCTCTCCTCTCCGGTCCCTTGGCAGGGTGGCCGGGGTCCCGTCCCCAGCTCTCTCACTGCAGTCCTGGGCGGCTGGACACTTACACTTGCCAGCGTGGCCGACTTGAAGCTGGCAAACCCGTAGCCAAGCTCATCGGCCTCATCCCAAACCTCTTACCTCTTCCACGTTTCCATCTGTTCAGGCACGTCAAAACTTTCCCAGACTCCTGAATGAAAATCTCCCTCATCGTCCTGCCATGCCAGCAGTGCCCCACCCCAGGCCCTTCCAGGGTTGGAGTCCTCTGGGTGCTCCCCGGGGTCTCAATTCTGAGCATCCTACACACCAGCTGTCAGAGTAATAGCCTTCCTCTAGCACTTCGCCCTGGCACTGCCCTGCTCCAGAACCTGCCATGGCTCCCCCATTAATGGCTTCATCGAGTCCAGGGACGTTTGTCTGGCTCTCAAGGTACATCTCCACTTACTTATTTTTATTTTTATTTTTTAACGTTTATGTATTATTGAGAAACAGAGAGAGACAGAGCATGAGCAGGGGAGGATCAGAGCGAAGGAGAGACACAGAATCCAAAGCAGCCTCCAGGCTCTGAGCTGTCAGCACAGAGCCCCACGCAGGGCCTGATCCCACAAACTGCAAGATCATGACCTGAGCCAATATTGGGACACTTAACCGACCGAGCCACCCAGGAACCCCACATCTCCACTTATTTGACATCATAGCCAACTACTCCGATCAGTATTGTCTCTACCTCAGTCACACTAGTCCCCGAAGGCCCCATACAAGCGTGTTCTTTCACCCTCTGTGCCTCTGCTTGAGCTGACATGCTGACCGGCAGCACCTTCCATTTTCTCCGCCCCTTCGCCAAGACTTCCTCTCCTCCCATGTCCCAATTTTTTTTTTTAAGTTTATTTATTTTGAGAGAGAAAGAGAGTGCACATTCGCCCGTGTGCGAGCTGAGGAGGAACAGAGAGAGAGAGAGAGAGGGAGAGAGGGAATGACGGAGGGAGGGAGAGAGAGAGAGAATCCCAAGCAGGCTCTGCACTGTCAGGGCAGAGCCCAATGCGGGGCTCAATCCCACGAACCCGTGAAACATGACCTGAGCTGAAATCTAGAATCCGATGCTCAACTGACTGAACCACACAGCTTCCCCCCAATTTTCTTAAGACCTCTTCGATGCTTTCCAGTCATTCATTTGTTCAGCCCCTGTTAATTGAGCACTTGCTATGGCGAAGACTCTCTCTGGCCAGCCTCCTCTCTGAGCTCCAACAGCACCAGTAACTTTGGCCTCACGCTTTGGCACAGAGTCCCTTGAGATCTTGTGATGTGTCACCTTCGCGGGTCTGTGGCCCTCCACCAATTCACAGCTCCTTCTTCCGAGCACCTCACGTCAGGTGGTGCCTTTGCAGGCTGCAGGTGCTGGTGGTGGTTGGGTTTTTTCTGTTTTTGATTTTTGTTCAGAGCGCTGGCATAGACTCGCCAACTCTTTGTTCAGTCAAACAAAAACTTTTATTTTTTTTAAATTTATTAAAGTGTGTTTATTTATTTATTTATTTCAGTAATCTCCATGCCCAACGTGGGGCTCCAACTTCGGAGATCAAATGCCCCCCTGCTCTCCTGATTGAGCCAGCCAAGGCCAAATAAGCACACCTTTAAATTACTGGGATGTCATAAACGAAAGCACATTCTAACACTAAGAAAGTAACATTAGGAAGGAAGGAAGAAGATTAGGCCAGCATGGGAAAAATCACATTTTTCTCTTTCCTCATTTCAGAACATTAATCTCAGAACGAAAGGACAGTCGTTTAGGGGAAGACTCCATTCAGCAAGCTGGAAATCAGATCACGTGTCTCTTTTTTCGGTGCACAGGGGACAGGCGGCCACTTGAATGCATTCATCCCAGTCTCTGGGAGCCACCGTGTGCAGCCGGTCCCCAGCTGAGCACAGGCCAAGCGAGCAGAGAGTGGGTGGCTAATGTCTTCAGCTGTTGCCAAGAGAGGCGACCTGAGTCTCCGTGCACAGGATGCAGCTGGGAGCCAGGACATGGTTTCCAGTCCTCCAGCCTCTGTTTCAGACACACGCCTGATGTTTTGCTCCAGGAAGCTCGCCTCTGTAGGCACGCAGGTATTCTTGACACTGACAGGCATAGAAGTCCTGGGGTCCCAGGGGAGGCAGGTGAGACAGACTCTGGACTTCTGTTCAGGAGCAGAAAGCACATGGGTCACCTCATGACCTCACAGCTCTGAGCCAGTGGGGAGCAGAGCTGGCGTGGGACCTCAGAGCTTCTTTCTGTCCCCCAGCCCTGGGATTCTGCTGTCTCCCTGCTGTGTCTGAGCCAGGCTTCTTCAGGACAGAAATACAGCCGAAACTTTCCATGGCTCAGCCCTGGACCCCCCCCACCCCCCCGGGCTCTTCCATAAAAAGCCATCAGTGCCTGGACAGGAGAAAGAGAGAGAATTTTTCCAAAGGATGTATGTGTGTATTGTTGGGAGCAGCAAGCGTTTCGGTGAACTCCGGGTCACGGCACAGCCTGACAAATGGCAGGAAGTTCAGGACTTGGGCCTGACATTTGTTGCACAAAGACCCTACAGCCCAGCCAGGTGAGCTGGGTCTGGGGACCGACACAGGGCCACCGCCCGGCACTTCCTGCCCTTTGTTGGGCCATGTGACGGCCTTCCCAGTGCTCCAAACGGCCTTTCTTTCAGGCCTGACTCCTGTTCTTTATTTATGGAGAGGAGCTCCTCAATATAGAAACGGGTGGGCCCGGAGTCGGCAGCAGGATGTGGGAATGCAGACTGGCAGGATGCCCGCCACCGGGGACGGGATCGCTGAATTAAAATAACGTGGCCGTGTACACCCGATAATAAGCCTGTCCGGTATTTATACACCTGATGAGATGTTCCGCACACTCCCCTGGCGCATTTCAGGGGGTCACAAGCCTGCTCGGCCGTCGGCTCTCCTGTTGACACTGTCTTCTGATTCTCGTTGCCTAGCCTGATCCTCAAAGTCAGCATGGGCTCCTAGGAGGAAGGGACCCTTTCTCTCTCCCAGAGCCAAACCTTTGCTGACTGGCTGCTTCCTCAGGGTGCTTCCAGATAGCCAGTGGATGTGTTCGGGGGCCAAAGGCCACCCAGGACCTCTGTGAGATCCCAGTTTTTTCCTCATTATCATCATTTATGAGGGAATTCTTTATTTCTTTTTTTTTTAATATTTATTTATTTTTGAGAGACAGAGAGACAGAGTGTGAGCAGGAGAAGGGCAGAGAGAGAGGGAGACACAGAATATGAAGCAGGCTCCAGGCTCTGAGCTGTCAGCACAGAGCCCGACACGGGGCTCAAACTGATGAACCGCCAGAACATGACCTGACCCAAAGTCAGCCACCCAACCGACTGAGCCACCCAGGCGCCCCAACTCGGGAATTCTTTCTAAAAGTACTCACACACACACACACACACACATTCCTGATGTTTCAGATAGAAGACCTAGAACAGAATTTGAGCCTTCCTTGGGAACTTAGGGTCTTGGTTAAGATCCCTACATGAGCCGTGGAAAGAACCTTGGGCCAGCTAGGGCCAGGAGACCTGGGTACCACTCAATCTGCCAGGCTGGCTATGCAGCCTTGAGCAAGTTCCTTCCCCTCTCTGGATCTCGGAGGGTGGCCTGTGTAGCACGTGGTCATACAGTGATGTCAACAGAAAAGTCATGGAGATTTATAGAAGGCCGTTTGCCCCACACGCTAAAGCTAAATCGGCAGCTGACTCTGACTTCCAAACCCATTTTTGCTGTTTCCTTCTCTCCTACCTTGTTTTTAGGCTAATTTTAGACCACTGTTTATAGATCCATCCATAGTAGCAACTCTCTTTCAAGTTTGTAAGGTCTAAATCTGTTACAACTGGGGCGCCCGTCTGGCTCAGTCATGGAGCATGGGACTCTTGATCTCCATGTTGGGTGGAGACATTACTTAAAAAAAATAATAAAATCTGAAAAGAAAAAGAAAGGCGGGACGCCTGGGTGGCTCAGTCAGTTAAGCATCTGACTTCAACTCAGATCATGATCTCATGGTTCGTTGAGTTTGAGTCCCAGCCTGGAGCCTGCTTCAGATTCTGTGTCTCCCTCTCTCTCTCTCTCTCTCTGCCCTTCCCCCACTTGCACTGCCTCAGTCTCTCGCTCAAAAATAAATAAACATTTTTTAAAATTTTAATACAAAATAAATAAAAAGGCATAGCCACAAGCTATTATTTAAAATAAAAATAATGAATAAACAAATACATAAATTAATTAAATAAATCTGCTAGAGCTATGTGCAAATTACAAGTTAATAGGTCCAGAGTAAATATACAAACGTGTACTTTCTGGTGTATTTCTGACTAATCAAGGCCTTTTTTCCTTCCTAGTTCTTGACTGAATTCCGGAGGGATGAGTTGTCAGAAAGGTGAGATTCTACTGTACTTTTTTCATATATTCCTATGGTGCTTTCAGAGAACATAGTACAAATTTAATAAATCATTGTTGAACTAATACCTTGCCCTTCTACTCAAAATTCACCTAGATTAAAAGTCTGCCTCACCCAAGTTTATTTCTGAGCTAAGGTGCAGGATGCAAACTGGTCAGGCCTCCACGCTTGTCTGGCTCCTGCTCCTCTTCCTGCTCCCTATGAAACATATGTGCCCCGGGCTCCTGGCCGGCTCACCTGATCAAGCATCCAGCTTCAGTTCAGGTCATGAGCTCACCGTTCGTGAGTTCAAGCCCCAGGCCGGGCTCTGCTCTCAGCACAGAGCCTGCTTCTGCTTTGTCACCCTGTCTCTCTGCCCCTCTCTCCCTCTCAAAAAATCAGTAAACTGAAAGAAACAGGTGTCCCCTCCCTTTCTCATTGGCTCTTTCCTCTTCGCACAAGAGGAAAGCCCATAGCACTCCCCACCCCCACCCCCCAACACAGGAAAGAAATGAGCATGAATAGATATCCCTCCCTTTCTCGGAGTGAGATTTGGAAGCCACACAGAGACATTCCAGAGAGGCTGAGCTCAAAAGATGATAATAACGAACATTTGCGTAAACTTCAGAATCCACAGAGTACTTCTGCGTGCTGTGTTTCACTTACTTACTGTGCACCCCTGAGATGGGATTGCCCGCACTAGATTAATTGAGACCAGGTACAGCTGCGTTGTTTTCCAGAATAATTTGGAAGCCCAGGACTTTGCACAATGTATCCAGCTATCTCAGCTTGGGGTGGGGGGGTGGCCTGCAGGGAAGTCGGGAGGGTGAAGGGTGGAGTTGGGAGCTCCCCTTCTTCCAAGAAGGTAAAAACAGTTGTCTTTGAGGAGACAGGAAAAGGAGGAGGGGGCGGGAGTGAGGGAGCTCAGGCTTTGCAGTGAGATGAGGTTCCCTTACTAGAGTGAGGGCAGTTCTCGGAGATTTGGCTCCCTTGCCTGCCATCAGCGTACAATGGGAAGTACCTGGGGGCCTGGGGTCAGAAGGTCAGGGGTCAGAGGGTCGGGAGACTTGGTCTGCACCTGGAGCTCTCCTGGTCCCAGGGAAAATTAAATGTTAATTTTGTTAATGTATTTTATTTATTTTCGAGGGCAAGACAGAGACAGCGTGAGCAGGGGAGGGTCAGAGAGAGAGGGAGACACAGAATCCGAAGACAGGCTCCAGGCTCTGAGCTAGCTGTCAGCACAGAGCCCGACCTGAGGCTCGACCCCACGAACCCGTGAGATCACTACCTGAGCTGAAGTCAGATGCTCAACCGACTGAGCCACCCACCCCCCCGACACCCCCCCACCCCCGAGGGAAAATTAAACTCAGAACAATACGAATGGTAGCCCTGGTAACAATAACACACCCACAGCAGCAAGTGAGCAGACTGTGGGAAGATGTTCTCACCACCCAAACCGTAATATCCCGGCCACTTGTTTTCATTCGTTTCACAGAGGTTTGTTGAACACCTACTATGCTCTGGGCACTGAGGCAGGCCCCAATGAAACACAAGGTGCCGGTGGGTCAGTCTGCCGTGTCCCTCTGCACACCACACCCAGTCCCTGCCACTTTGGACCCAGCAGGCTGTGGACAAAATGGGCCACTATTCAGGCACCGATGTCCATATTCCTATAACCGTTAGCCCTTCTCGAAAAGCACCTTTTAATGTCACACCTCTCTGTGCACAAGAAGGTTAGAATTTTTGTGCCCTGAGCTGAGTCACCGATTAAAACATTTCCCCTCACTCGCACCCCCTGTCAATGCAGATTTATGCAGACCTGGCTTGGGTGTGAGTGAGTGAGTGTGTGTGAGTGTGTGTGTGTGTGTGTGTGTGTGTGTGTCTTACCTCTCGAAATAGACCTCAGGCCCCTGGAAGGTAGAGATTCACTCTCTTCCCGTGGGGGTGCCAGAATGAATAGGCAAGTTGGTGAGAAATCCCTGCAACTCTAGTGTTACCGACTATCCTTCTGGCTCACCACTGACTTGTGAAGCGTCCGACGGCACAGCAGGAAGTGTCAGGAAGAGCCTAGGACACCGGAGACTGAGGAAGGACCGTTCACTGATCTGAGGGACATAAGCTCCTCTGTTTCGCAGAGACAAGCAGTTCAGGGATAAGAAAGGGCCGCCAAAGCTGTGACCTGGACAGCATTTTCCTGGCTCCCTGCTGCCCAGCCCTGCCCTCCCGAACTCCCAGCCTGTGAGCTGGGGGTATTCCACGTGATGTCACAGCTGTCCAGTCTGGCCACCAACATCTTGTCCCTCTGCCGTGATTCCAGGTCCAGATGGCACCTTTGTGCTCCTTAAGGCCAGGGGACCCCATATTCTGGGCAGGCCACGCCCACACCGCACGCAACCTTCGGAGCCTCTGTGCTGTTGATGCTGCCACAGGTGGGGACACTCTGCCCTTGATGGAGCTTCTGGCCACCAGGCCCCCCGAGGCCTCTTGGTGCCCAGCAGAGATGTTACCCCAGAGGCTCTTTTTTGTTTCTTTTCTTTGCAATTCAGCCGCCTCTGTTAGGGGAGCTGGCCCACAGCACAGCCTTGGGAACAGACACTTGCTGGCCCCAGAACTGAATCTCCTCCCTGACCTTGGCCCGTTGTTCTAGAACCTAAGCGATGTGCATGATTCTCTTGATCCTTAGGCTGAGTTCCCTGTTGGAGGCTCCTCCACTCTCACGCAGGCAAAGGCGTTCCTCTAATAGGCCCAAGTCCCAGTGGAGACAGCGTCTACACTGGTGTCAGGTCCCACTCTGAATGGAGCTCTGCGCAGTTTTAGTCTAAGGACCTCCCGTGCCCCGAGGTCCACATGTAGTGTTTCTGTTGAAGACGCACTTTAGTGATAGGCCCTCCTGGGGCCATTTTATTTTTATTTTAAAGTTTATTCATTTATTTGAGGGGAGAGGGGCAGAGAGAGAGGGAGAAAGAGTCCCAGGCAGGCTCCATGCTATCAGCACAAAGCCCGACACAGGGCCCCATCCCATCAACTGGTAGATCATGACCTGAGCTGAAACCAAGAGTCAGACTCTGGGCCACCCAGGCGCCGCCCCCCCCCCCTCTATTTTATATTGTAAATTGCTTTCACTACTAGAAAGTTCTTCCCAGGTTCATTTGACAAATCTTTATGGAAGATATCCGTAACTCCCAGGCTTGGCCCTCAGTTCCGGAAATAAGCTAGATCAGGCCCCTGCTTCGTGGAGTTTAAATTTAAGGGGCAGAGAACACAGAGTATATCCCAATGGTAATCAGTGAGTTTTCGTTACTGAAAAGAGCCGTGATTCATAATCATGGCGCATAGTGATGGATCGTGAGGAATCCTTGCTGGGGCAGAGGGTGGGTGCCTCTGAGGCCGGCCCAAGGGCCCTTGGGGTCAGCCACAAGGATGGTGAGGGCAGGGGCGCTGAGGTCAGAAGAGCGAGCCTAGGAAGGCCAGTGGGGCTGGGACAAGCCCTTGGACGACAGCAAGGAGGTGACAGGAGGAAGGAAAGAAATGCGGATTCAATCGTCACTTTTAAGGAGTTCTTTTTAAGGGCAAACCTGCCGCCCCCGCACCAGCCACAGCGACCTGCTGTCATCTCCCAGCACCCTCATGGGCCATCATTTCTGCCTCTGCATGAGGACACGTCTGCCCAGCCTGACCCTCCATCACCACCCTCCCGCCCTGGCAAACTCCTGCTTAACCACTGAGATCCGGCTCAAAGGTCCCCTCCTCTGAGAAGCCTTCCCAGATGCCCGTCCTCGGGCAGAGGTGGCTACTCCTCCCTGCTGTCCCCAGAGCCTCTGGCCCCGCTGCCACACCCCTCCCACTCCTCCAGATGGCATCCCAGAGAGCCGGCTGAGGAGGCAGACCCAGCCTGGGTCCACCTCACCAGCCGCGTCCCCTGGGGCTGCTCTGACAAAGTGCCACAGACTGGGCGGCTTACAAAAGCCAGAACTGTACTGTCACACAGTTCTGGAGACCAGAGGTCTGAGATCAGGGTGTTAGTCATGTTGATTTTTTATCTTGGGGCCAGCGGGGAGCTGTTTTCATGCCTTTCTGCGAGTGAAAGCCTGGTGATTCTTGACACGCCAATCCTGGCCTCTCTCTTCCTATGGCCGGACGCTGTGTCTGTCTTCACACGGCCTTCTGCTCTCTGTGTCTCTCTCCTCTTTTTTTTTTTTTAATTTTTTTTAAATGTCTTTATTTTGAGAGAGAGAGAGAGACAGAGTGAAAAGGGGAGGGGCAGAGAGAGAGGGAGACACAGAATCTGAAGCAGGCTCCAGGCTCTGAGCTGTTAGCACCGAGCCCAATGCGGGGCTCGAGCCCATGAATGTGCGATCATGACCTGAGCCAAAGTCAGATGCTTGACTGACTGAGCCACCCAGGCGCCCCATGTGTCTCTCTCCTCTTAAAAAACGACACGAGTCTAATGAGATTAAGGGCCAATCCCACTCCAGTTTGAACTCCTTTTAACTTACCTGATTCCATCTGCAACGACCCTATTTCCAAATAAGTGTGCAATCTCAGATGCTGAGGGTTAGGACTTCAACGTATTTTTTTGTGGAGACACAATCCACTCCATAACACCTGGGCAAACGTAACCTCTGTCCTCCTTCCTGAAATGCATGCAAAGGGGCACCTTCCTCCTAGCGGGGAAAATAGAATGAGTTAATGGTACCCTGGCATGGTTCCCAATAAACATTCAAATAGGCAGCTGCTGTGGGTACTATATTCATAACTGTCCTGCCCTCTAGGTGTTGACCACATTTTCTTTCTTTTTTTTTTCTTTTTTTTAAAGCTTATTTATTTATTTTGAGAGAGACAGAGAGAGTGTGAGCAGGAGACAGTAGAGAGAGGGAGAGAGAGAGAGAATCCCAAGCACGGTCCATGCTGTCACCGAAGAACCGGACATGGGGCTTGAACCCACGTACCATTGATCATAATCTGAGCCAAAATTAGGAGTCGGACACTTAACCGACTGAGCCAGGCAGGTGCCCCTCCTTTTTCTTTTCAATCCTCAGTGGTTTACGTAAAGTTTGTGCTCCACATTTTTGCCTTCTGAATGAGCCTCTGCCATTTTGAGGGCAATGTTAAGATCAAAGGGACTATTTTGACCATCTCTGTTTCCATCAAAGAAAATTTATTGGGGGAACAATTAGGCAGTGGTTCAAACTTTCTTGGATAAGTTTTTAATGAGCTCTGGATGCCTAAAAGGCATCTCAAAATTTATTGAATTATTAAATCAAAAATGTCTCCTAATTATTATCTCAAAAGATCTTCAAATTATTCTTAAAAGCCTTTCTAACTTCTGTGAAGGTCAGGGAGAATTATTGTGAATTAATCTTTAAATTAATGCCTATCATAAGTAATGTATCAGTCCTGGGAAGATTTACGAGGCAGAAATGCTGTATTTTTATATGCTACATGTATATTTTATGGCTGATTGGGGCCCTTTGTGTAATCAATATGATTGGTACATTCATGTACATTTGTAAAACGCCTTGGAGCATAATTTTATTATTTTAAGTGATTATTGAAGGTTTATCATTCTTTGCTCTTATGACATCTCTAGTTATATCTGTGGTTTTGGATGCCAAGGCCTTACTTAGGCTGTGACCTCTAACTGCCTCATTATTTTTATGAAGCAAATATGATCTGCTTTACAATGACTCACTTTATGGTGAGTTTCCAGGGACATAAAGTAGAAAAAAGCGGGGTAATTTTCCTTTATTTTAAAAAAATTTTTAAATGTTTTTTAATTTATTCTTGAGAGACAGAGCACAAGCTGGGAGGGGCAGAGCGAGAGAGGGACCCAGAATCCGAAGCAGGCTCTAACTCCCAAGCCGTGAGATCATGACCTGAGTCGAAGTCGGACACTTTCACTGACTGAGCCACCCAAGTGCCCTGGGTTAATTTTCCTTTAAAACTTAAAATGCCACCCCACCTCCTCTACTTACCTCTCTGGTCCCCACTCCCTGCCCAGCCCACTCCTGAGTGGAGGCTGAATTAACTGAAATAGGACAGGTCTCAACCAATCCTAAGTGGGAGCTGTTTGCAGACAGGGTTGAAGTTTTCTGTTAAATTCATCTTGGGGTCCAGTTTCTAACAAAGCCTGTGCACAGAGCAAGCTTACTAAATGTTGGATTTAAATTGATGGCCTGTCATATTACTGGATATCCGAGCCAAAATCAATTCATAAAATGCATATATATTACATGTATTACATATTTTAGCTGTAATACATATAACTAATATATGTGTTAGCTGATAGATATATAATATATACAGGAATATGCACAATATATTATAGCTCAAAGGTTATATTTCTGGTGCATGTATAAAATCTCTCTGGAAGAGCACAAAAGAGAGGAATAGAGTTGGTTGTCTGCAAGGAGGGGAATGAGGAGCGTGGGGTTAGAGGAAAAGGAGAACAGTCATAATCCATTTACTTGTGAATCATGTGACTTGCTACCTATTTCAAAAAATGTTTCCAGTGTATCTGTGTCTATAATGAAGATCTAGATCAACATTTTTGTGCCCTTGCTGCTGTCTTCATAAAGCCTCGGGCTATATATTCTGAGGGTGCATGCGTAACTTCCCAGTTAGACTGCAAATTTTTAAAAGTCTGAGGTGATCTCTTTCCCTCCATCCCTCTCCTCCAGGACCCCAACTAAGCACGATGCTCTCCCTGGTCCTCAGAATTGCTTGTGCCGGAATCCACCACCCTAGTGTTTACCGTTTTTTTCTAGCAGAAAGCGTTGGTGGAACTTGTCAGGGAGCTTTGGGACCCAGTGATGGATACGATGCAACACCCTCACTCTTAAGCAAGGTCATGGGTGGGGGGAACAGGCTCAGGTGTCACCATTTTTTTTTCATGTTTTATTTATTTTTGAGAGAGAGAAAGCATGAGCAGGGGAAGGTCAGAGAGAGGGGGAGACACAGAATCTGAAGACAGGCTCCTGGCTCTGAGTTAGCTGTCAGCACAGAGCCTGACGCGGGGCTCGAACCCACGAACTGTGAGATCATGATCTGAGCCGAAGCTGGACCCTCAACCGACTGAGCCACCCAGGCGCCTCACCATTTTTTTTTTAAGTTTGTTGATTAATTTTTTTTAGTAATTTCTACGCCCAAACCAGGGCCCAAACTCATGACCCTGAGATCACAAGTTGCTCGCTCTTCTGACTGAGCCGACCAGGCGCCCTTCAGGCGCTCCCATTGATCACGGTAGGACTAGTGCTCCAACGCTGTATGAATAAGTGCCACAGCGGGGGACAGCTCAGTACAGTCTTGCCAAAGGGGCATTTGCAAGCGGAGTCTTGAAGGGTGGAAAAGATTTCCGGTCAAAGGGTGCATTGCTTCTGAACAGCTAGGGCACAAAGGTTCTGAGCATGCACACGGCAGCCACTAACGGGCTGTCCGCCTCTGGGCAAGTTACTGAGTTTGTCTGCTTATCTACAAGATTGGAAAACACTAATTTCTTCCTCACAGGCTTGGGGGCGGGGGAGGGGGGGAGGGGAATGAAATAAGACAATGCTTACAACGCACTTCACACAAGGCCTGGCACAAAGTAAGTGCTCAGCAAACCTTAGTTAGCTATGATTATTGGTTGTACCTGACGCATGAAGAAGAAAACATATTTAAGGACTGAGTCCTGGGTGGGAAATCCGGGCAGGTCCAGGCTCTGTGACTTTCTGTGGCCCAAGGAGTCCCTTTGTGATCAGTGCACCTCAGTTCCCAAGTAACACCTTGCTGACTTGGTGACTGGTTTCAAAAGTGGAGGAAAAAAAAAAAACCTCTGACAGGCCACTGGAGGCAAATGAGGGGGCTGAGCTTGGGGTGTGAGGATGTGGGGGTACGGGGCAGAAAGGGGGGGCACCGAGGAGCTTACGTGTGCTTACACAGCTACAGATGAGCACACAACAGTTAAAGAGGTAATCCGTCTTCTTTTTTTTAAGATTTAATTTTTTTATAAGTGTATTGATTTATTTTGAGAGAGAGTGAGCGTTTGTGTGTGCATGCGTGAGGGGCAAAGAGAGAGAAAGACACAAAATCCCAAGCAAGCTGTGCACGACCAACACAGAGCCCGTTGCAGGGCTTGATCCCAGGAACCTCAAGATCATGACCTGAGCTGAGATCAAGATTCGGAAACTTAACCAACAGAGCCACCCAGGTGCCCCAGGAACCCAGGCCTCTAACCCGGTAGGTGGGGCGTTGCTCTTAGAAAGGCCTTTTGAGTCATCATGAGGGGAAGGGGGATGTTCTTTGTGAGGGGTGGTCCCCAGGGCCACTTTCTCACTCAACTTAGGCTCAGTGAACGGTTTTACCAAGGAGGCTTGTGTTCCTGATGGAGTCGGAGGCAAGAACCATGTGGGACCGCTAGGTCCTCCCTGAGGGGCGAAGGAACAGTGAGATTCCGTCCCCGGTGTCTCCGTAGCAGGGAGGCAGGGAGCCGCCTGTCAGAGTGGACTAGGCGCAGCCCGCCGAGGCTCTTGACCCTCACGTGTCCTCCTCCCTCACTATCTCTGGGCTACAGTTACAGAGATTCTCAAAGAGGAGCACAGAGAAGGCGTCCATAAATGGTGCCCCAGGATTTGGAGGTTTAAAAAAGCAACAGTCTTGAGGCACTTCATGAGATAATGTGGAGTGTTCATTCCTGGGGTTAAAATGACTTGCTGTGACCGGTCTTAGATCCCAACCTGTGCGAAGCCTCAGAGAGACTGAGGAAATAACTCAGAAGAAGGGAGGAGGGAAATAACTACAAAGCAGGTTATATTTTTCTTTTTTTAAGACTTTAAAAAAGTTTATTTATTTTGAGAGAGTGAGAGCAGGGGAGGGGCAGAGAGCAAGAGCGAGAGGTAGAAAGAGAAGGTGAGAGGGAGGGAGCCCAGGCAGGCTCTACATGGTCAGCACAGAGCCCGATTCGGGGCTCGAATTCACAAACTGCCAGATCCTGACCTGAGCTAAAAACGAGAATCGGATGCTTAACCAACTGAGCCACCCAAGCGCTTCTTAAGATTTTATTAAGTAATCTCTACACTCAACATGGGGCTTGAACCCACAGTCCTGAGACCAAGAGTCTCATGCTCTACTGACTGAGCCAGCCAGGTGTCCCAGAGTGTTATATTTTTCAAAGCTCATCAATGGGGCACCTGGGTGGCTCAGTCGGTTAAGCATCCGGCTTCAGCTCAGGTCAAGATCTCACGGTTTGTGGGTTTGAGCCCTGCGTCGGGCTCTGTGCTGACAGCTAGCTCAGAGCCTGGAGCCTGTCTTCAGATTCTGTGTCTCCCTCTCTCTCTGACCCTCCCCTGCTCATGCTGTCTCTCTCTCTCTCAAAAATAAGTAAAACATTTAAAAAAATTAAAATAAAAAAAGCTCATCAAGTTTTGCTTTTAAAGTCCTATATCTCTGGAGCAGAAATCATATGTGTGTGTGTATGTATGTATGTATATAAACATATACATATACTATAAAATTATATATAATATAAAATACAAAGATTACATATATATATTTAAGAGAGAGAGACACCACATGCATGTGCAAGCAGGGAGGAGGGACAAAAGGAGAAAGAAAGAGAAAGACTCTTAAGCAGGTGCCACAGTCAGCATGGAGCCTGATGCAGGACTTGATCCCATGATCCTGAGATCATGACCTGAGCCAAAATCAAGAGTTGGCTGCTCAACCAACTGAACCACTGAGGTGCACCATCTCCAAGTTTTTTTTTTTTTTTTTTAATGTAAGCTCTGCACCCAACGTGGGGCTTGAACTTTCAACCCTGAGATCAAGAGTTGCATGTTCTATCGACTGAGCCAGCCAGGTACCGCTTGCCCACAGGTTTTGAATCATCTCTGAAAAGGAGTTAGGGCAGATATTTTTTATCCCATTTAGCAGAATAGAAAACAAAAACTTAGAAAGTTTCCTGACCTCATAAGCTAGTTGATGGTAGAATAAAGAATAGAAATACAACTTTTTAAATTGTCTCTGGAGATGGATTCATGGATCCATCCAGTATTTACCAGGCACCTACTATGGCCAGGCACGGTGCCAGACCCTGGGGATGTAAAAGTAAACGCAGAGAAAAGGACTGTGGTCTTCATGGAGCTGTGAGTGCAGTACAGGCCAGAACTGCACACACAGAGAAGAAAAATCTAGAAACATACCAACCATCCCTGCTATGAAAGAGTTGGGGAGAACCCCTTACACTCTAAGACCCTCTGAAATGTGGGGTTTTATTCAAGCCTCTTAGCTACATGATTGCCAGGATTCCTTCCGATTTGAGAATTCAGGAATTCCCACGCGGCCTCCCCGACAAGAGTTTGTGATTGTTCCAAGTGGAAAGTGGAGAGGTTCAGTTCTGTCTTCTGTCCCCACAGCCGCCCTTGTGTGGACTTGCCGACTCTGAGCTGCGGGCTGTGCACGGCGTCCCTGCTGCACAGCGGCAGGTCACACAACCTCGGCTGTGCACCGAGTGTGTAAATGTTATCAGCGAGCCCTGGTGACAGGGGAAGAACAATGCTTCAGAGGTTAATGAAGTCATGGGAACCTCCAGGGCTGATCCCAGCCCTGTCCTGTGTCTGTCGTTCACCCATATCTGGGCCAACTTGTTTATCTTCATGGTCTGCAGCCCTATCCCTGTGGGTCCTGGCAGGCCTTGCGCTAGTTTTCCTCATTCTGGAGCAATGAAGGACACATGGCCAGATACCTTTCCTGGAGACCTAAGGCCAAGAAGTAGAAGTCATGGGGTTGGATAAGCCCGGGTTTTGTGAATCAAGCCACCAGTTAATAAAAGCCCTTAAACATACCAGCTGATTAGTGCAGTTTGGAAGAAGATTCTTGGGAGTGTGAAAAGGAGGAGTTGGGGTGCGGTGGTTTCAAACATCGGGGAGTGGTGTAGCCATGGGGCAAGTGGTGTGAGATGGGATTCAGTGAAAACTTCTTGCTGTATTTAACTTAAAAGCAGGTCACAGACGACTGCTCTGGGAATAATGACATTTTAGTGACAGAAAACTGGAAGGTAAGTCCACGTCAATGTTTTTTATTAAAAAAATTTTTTTTCATAGTTTATTTATTTTTGAGACAGAGACAGAGCACGAGTAGGGGAGGGGCAGAGAAAAGGGGAGACACAGAATCGGAGGTAGGCTCCAGGCTCTGAGCTGTCGGCACAGAGCCTGATGCGGGGCTCGAACCCACAAACCACACGATCATGACCTGAGCCAAAGTCGGATGCTCAACCAACTGAGTCACCCAGGCGCCCCAATCCACATCAGTGTTTTGAGTTGGGTGGACGTCTTTGGGGAACCAGAGCATTACTGGTTTTGACGAGTGTAGGCGGGGGTGTGTGGGTGAGCAATCATTTCTTGAATTGAGAAAAACACTAGCAGTCTGCTTCATCTGTGTTGTGCGTTTTAGGTTGCCCGTGGGGTAGGCATCTCATCTTAACCATGTTTATGAAGCACAGCAGGCAAAATTAGAGTATAATGAATATCACTATTCATTCATACATTTATTCACTCTCATAGTATAGTTTTAGTATGGTTTTAGGAGGCAGGCTGCCAGGTTGGAATCCTGACTCTGCTACTTAATAGCTGGGTGATCGAAGACCAGGTTTTTAATTTCCATAAACACCTCAGTTTCCTTATCAGGAAAAAAATGAAACGAGGCTACACATGTAAAATGCCGAGCCCCGTGCTAGCACGGGTGGTAAGGATCAATGAACTGCAGGCATTCAAGTGCCCGCTGCTCAACCAAGCTAAATATGGAACACACGAATAAATAAAGTGAGCACCTTGCTGTCAGAGAAAGTTCTTGGGGGCTGTATGCGTATATAACTCTGAAAAAACATTTGAAGTCCATGAGTCAGGGCACTAACCCAAGGCAATGGGAACACAGAGGAGGAGATTATGATCTCAGAGGTGGTCAGATCACAATAGGCTGCACAACATCTGATCCTTCCAGCCTGTGACAGGAAGAAATTCCAGGCACAGGAGGAGCAAAAGCAAAAGAATGAAAATGAGCGGGGGTGCCTGGGTGGCTCAGTCGGTTAAAAGTCCCACTTTAGGGGCACCTGGGTGGCTCAGTTGGCTAAGACTCCGACTTCAGCTCAGGTCATGATCTCATGTTCGTGGGTTTGAGCCCTACATCGGGCTCTGTGCTGATAGCTCAGAGCCTGAAGCCTGCTTCAGATTCTGTGTCTCCCTCTCTCTCTGCCCGCGCCCCCCCCCCGCCCCGCCCCGCCATGCTCTGTTTTTATCGCCCAGGAGCAGAGGAATGAGGGGGTGCTCCGGGCTAAGTGGGAGATGAGATTGGAAAGGAGGTTGGGGCATGCGTGTCCTGAAGACAGCCAAGCCAATGCATCAGGCTTCTTTTATTTCAACTTAATTAGGACTTGACTCCTATCTCCCTCCCCTCAGCCCATCCCCACGGCACATCTTTTGTTCCTGCCTTGGGACCTGTGGCTTTTGGAGTTGAGAGACCAAGAGCCCGGGACACAGATGCATGAAAGCAGGTAATCTTGATAGGAAGGCACCAGGTTCCGAAGCCAGCACTGTTTACCAGCTGTTTGAGCGGGGGCAGGTCAGCCCGACTTGCCTGGCCTTTTCTTCCCATGTGACAAGGGTGTTGGCCGCTCACATCTAACATGTCCTGGGCCCCGAGTCTCACAGAACATGAGCTGTTTGGCAATTCCAAGGATCACAGGTGCATGGGATGCATGGCTTGCACATCGATGGCTCTTCAATCTGTATTTCCAGTCTTTTCCCCAAGTCTGTGCTTCAGTGTCACAGACAACTTCTTGGGTGTCCTGTGGGTATTCAGAGTCAACATGTTCAAAATTGGACTCATCATTTTCTTCTCCCAAACCTGCTTCTCGTCTTATATTCTGTATCCGGGTTAGTGACACTCAACCACAGGACTCAGATAATCCACCCAGTAACCCAAGTGGGAAACCTGGACCCCTGAGCACCTTCATGTCTTCAACACACCACACACACTGCACCGTGCTCCACCTCTATGTCCGGCGAGTTGCTAATGCCTATCAATCTGTCCCCCAAATACCACCTGCATCTGATTCCTCCTCTTCCCTCCCACTGCTACTGACCTCAGGCCCCTGGGGGACAGGGGCAGATGCACTGGCCTCTCAAAGTACGTGATCACCTGCAACCTCACATCTGCATTCTGCTTAAGGCAAAATACCTGCCGTTCTCCCCCTGCCTGAAATGTCTTTCCTTTTGCTCTTTTCCTCCTCTTATTCCTCCAGGGGAACCCTGTGCCCTCCTCAGCCTTCCCTGACCTCTCTCTCCAGACCAGGCTGAGCCTGTCCTGCTCTGTGCTTTGTGCCTGCTCACAACACTGGCCGCAGCCTCTGCTGCACTTCAGCTAAGAGGGCAGGGGCCGTGCAGTCCCCGTGCGCGTGTTCAGCACTGTGCACAGAGTTCGGCACGTTATGCATAGTAGAGAGATCATCATACCTAAGTGCGTGACTCTGGGGGAGAGGTGCCCAACTTGAACCCCAGCTGATAATCACAGAATCATACAATTGGACAGGATGAGGCCCAACCTTGTAAAGCCCATCCACTTATTTATCTATTCAGCCTTTTTGTTTTGAACACTTTCTTGGATTCAGGCACCACTGTGCTGGGCACTAGATTCCAAGATGAATGAAATATCACTCTGGGCCCCCAAGGAACTTGGAGGTCAAGGGTTAGAAAACCAAGGTAAGGGCATCCCATGCAGCTTATGAACAGGTGCTATGGCCTCAGGATGGAGAAATGTATGCCTTTGTCTCTTACTGGGAGGTGTGGTGGCTGAGGTTCTGTCCCACCCCTCAACTGAGATGTGATGGGAGACTGAGGTTGTTTAGAATGAAGATGAAGAGGACTTTACCAAACCTGCACTTAAGAGCAGGGTCAGCAGCATCACCAAATTGCATGTAGAGCCCACAGTCATGTCCCCTGACTTGGGACAGGAACCACGGGAAAAACCATTTTAAACCTTGTGCCTGTGTAATATCTCCTACTTGGCGTTCATGTTTGCACCCAGTAACTGTATCTGTATCTGTATTGCTGTGATGTTATATGCTGATCTGGGTGGTCTGAAAACGTACACGTTGAATAAGAAAGACCCCCCATATTAAGAAGTTTAAAATCTAGGGGAGCTAACACATGTATGAATATAGTCAAAATACAAGAAACACCAGAAGGATTGTGGAATAGCATTTATAAAGTGTTTTGAGTTTCCGCTATAAACTCAGGTGATCTGGGCCAGCGAGATAGTGGGAACACGCTGCTAAATATGACCAAGGACACAGGCCAGTTACCTGGGGACAGATCTGCTCACTGACCATAGGTGGCCCCTAAGCCCAGCCAGCCTCAGGCCCCATTCCTGAAAGTTCCATTGTGCACAAGACGTGTGTGTGTGGGGGGGTTCTTGGAGGTCTGAGATCCAGAGCATTCTAATTTTGCTGAGTCTTCAGGAACGAAGAGCAGGTCCTGCTTCCAAAACCGGGATGTCTGCTCTCATTTAAAACTGTTGGTAGGGGCGCCTGGGTGGCTCAGTCGGTTAAGCCTCCGACTTCGGCTCAGGTCAGATCTCTCGATCGATCGTGGGTTCAAGCCCTGCATCAGGCTCTGTGCTGACAGCTAGCTCAGAGCCTGGAGCCTGTTTCCGGTTCTGTGTCTCCTTCTCTCTCTGCCCCTCCCCCTCTCATGCTCTATCTCTCTCTGTATCAAAAATAAATAAAACATTTTAAAAAATTAAAAAAAATAAAACTGTTGGTAATCTGGTAATGGGACTAATCCCAAATCGTGGGAATTTAAAACGCCCCACGTTTTGAAATATACATCCGCCCTGTACAAAACGAACACATTCCTTTCCTGTTTTTTAGAGATACTGACTCACTGAGTGCAAAGCACTGTTTAAATCAGAGAACATATAATACAGATTTTTTAATTCCCTGTTTTATAAGAGTACTGCTTGGTCTCAGACAGAGAAACAAGCTTTTGTTGACATGGATATTAGGGGAACAGTACTAAAATTCACCAAAGACAGTCATACACATCCCACGGTATTTACAGGGAACACCCTCTGCCTTTCCCACATGCGGCGTGGAAAACAGGGTCAGAACGATCCTGCAGAAACTTCCCGATGAAAACAGCATGGTCAGCGGTTCCCAAGGCTGAGCCCGGGTCCGGTGCTTCCTTAGCTGCTCCAAAGACGTTGTGCCAACGCCAGCGTGCAGCCAACCCGAGGGATTCGTGGAGCCCAAGGTACCCAGAACGGGGCTGAGGACAGGGCACCCCCCCCTCCCTCCCAGACCCATTTGAAAGACACTCCAGATTATCCGCCCAGGAGTCCCGCGAGCTAAATCCAGGCTGCCCATGCGCCCTCCCCACCCAACCTCCAGGGTTAATCACCCCTCCCCCTCGGGGTCCGCTTCACCCCACTTCCGCCGCCTGGCGCCGCGGATGCGCCTTCCCCGCAGGGGGTTCCAGGACTTGCCTCACCAACCGCCCCGACAGCTTCTGTAAAAAAACAAAACAACAACAAACAAGGATGGGGCTCTTTGTTCTTTCCCAGGGTTAACTCGGTTTTTAGAACACAACTCCCACCGCCATCCTAAGTCGGCAGATTTCTCTGACCTTCTCTTCAAATGCCGGGCGCTTCTTTCTCTGTTCCTGGTCCTGGGCTAAAGGCTCATCCCCTATTAAATCTCATAGCAAGCCTTTGGGGTAGGTGGTGGTGCCCGTGTACTACAGATGCAAAAGAACCCCTGAGGTACCAAGAGTAACTTGCTTAGGGTCTTAGCGACTAATTAGATGGGCACAGCTGGATTAGGAGCCCAAAGCGGGTTTGACCCCAGAGCCCTTTTATACACCGAGAATAAGAATAAGAGCTAATACTTATTACT
>PJEM01016119.1:16541-27169 GCA_004023845.1 Helogale parvula | reverse complement strand
ATGGGATGGATTTGGGGTGGGAATGAGCAGGCAGGCCCCGGGCAGGTGAGGAAGCTACCGGATAGTACAGTGGGAGTTAAAAAGAACCCAAGACGGAACTTCTCAGAGAAGATCAATCCAGCAGGGATCTCCAGTTTCCAGGTCCCACTGCACCAGGGCAGACATGTCCCCCAAGCCCTACAGGATAAAGAAGATGATTCTGTGCTGTTTCCCAAGACCTTACCAGGAAGAAAGGCCTCAGCTTTCAGCAGCCTGGTGAGACAATCTTACATAACCCTGACACAAACCCTGCTCTGAGGTAAACTCCAAAATCCCCCCTCCCCCTCCCCAAAATTGCTGTAGAGAGTCTCGTGTCATGGATTTTGACATTCCAACTACCAAAGAGACAGCAGACCTGAAACACACGGTTGCTCAGGTCCTGTTGCCTCTGGGGCTCGGGCCTGGGACAATTTCCACACCCCAAGACTCCAGGTGGCTCCATTGCCTGATGGGACCCTGAACTCTGTCTGCAGAGATCCCCTCACATACAGGAGACAGGGAATGTGAGCACCAGGGAGGGCCGGCTGGCCCCTTCCTGCAAGTGCCCACACATTTTCCCCTTCTGCTGTGAGCTCCCCCATTTTTGCCCATGTACCAGAATTGTCACATGCAGATCAGTGAGAAAGGGGATGGTGGCCAAAGCCTGAGGGAGCAGCATGGGGCCCAGTTCCAATCCATCCCTCCTCTCCTCCTGTCCTCGAGGCTGCACTCTCCTTCTCCCACCGGTCTACGTTCTCACTCTGAGTCTTTTCCTCACATGTTGCTTTCTGCCCTCCTGGTCTCGGTGGCGAAGTGCAATGCCAGGTAGCCGGAGTGTTTCTGGGGAGGGCAATGCCTTTAAGAAGTAACTCAGAGTCATTTCTAGCCAGGGATGACTCATGCTTAGCTTCGGAGGTGCCTGCTAATAGAGGAAAGAGAAAATCGTAAGGAGCTGAGGGTCATGAGCCTGAAAAAGAGAAGCAAAGGTGGGGGAGTGGGATCATGACAAGAGCCTTCAAATATTGCTTAGGTCCAAGGAGAGTTCACCCCACAGCAAGACCTCCAAAATCCTCTGAGATGGGGCCCATCTGCTGCCAGAAGATTCTGTCCTCCCCACCACAACCATAAGCATCTCACTTGCATTTTGGATCATCTGCTCATTCCCTCAGCTAGAAAACACTAACTTGGTTCCACTAAACTAACACTCATTGATTATTCATTGATTCAGCAGCCAGGCGTTAAGGAGCGACCACTTGTGGACACTGTCCCAGGCGCCAGGCCAACAGAGCAGATGAATCCCTGCACTCGTGAGTTTATGTCTAGAGGAGAGTCAGACAGTAAACAAGCCAAGGAATAAAGAATAGATCATTTCAGAGGTGATGAGCTTCACAAGGATAATGAAAGAGGGAGATGTGATGGAGTGCTGTGTGGGGCAGGGAACCAGGCAGGGCCTCCCCGGGGAAGCAGTGATGAAAATGAGCCCAGATGACAGGGACTGGAAAGGTCCTGGCAGGTTTTAATCAGGTGACACAATGCAATTTGTGTGTGGAGGAAGGACGGGGTCTAGACTAGAAACATAGGGACCATGTAGGAGGCTGCTGCACTGAGCCTGATCTTCGTATCAAATACTACATTAGACCTCTGCCCTTGAGGAGCCCTTGGTCTAATGGGGGCAAAAAACACCCAAATAGGTATTTTCAATATCATGGTATGGGGAAAAGAAAAATGAAGGTGGGTTATAACCACAAGGCGCCCTGGGAGCACAGAGGACCCACCTTTTTTCTATCTTCTCAGCTTGGGTGGAGGCCAAGAGAGAAAGAAGGCTGAGGGAAGCTCCTGCAGATTAATGCCCAGGTGAGTTTTGAAAGGCCAGGAGTTGAGCTTCTGAGTGCCCAGAGCTATGTTAGGTAATCACAAAAATAAGAGAAGCATAGTTTAGTTTGCTTTCTTTTGACTTGGACAACTTTTTGTCTTGGCCAAGTTAAAATGATGAGTCCTAGTCATTCTTGCCCTGGGGGCTCCTGAAAGGCATCTCATTGACTCCAGACCTTTTCCTGACTTCCAAAGTCCCAATATGCACTTTGGCTTGGCTTGCCTTGCAGTGTGCCAGCAGCCTGCCTGAGATATATTTCCAAAGGTCAAGGTGTTGTACCCAAGAGAGTGGCATTGGTGTCCCTCATTGAATAACACCTTTGGCCAGGCACTCTGTCAGACTAATTATGATGAGCAGGCAAACCCCAAAGTTCCCATGAAATCTTCTCTGGATGGGAGAGTGGAAATGTGTGAGGGATGGGAAGGGGTGAGCTCTCAGTGGATGTGACATTTGTGTTGGGCCTTAGTGTGGGTAAGCAAGAGATCTAAATCTCTGTGATCTGGTGCCAAGATCTGGTGCATCTTAAAGGGACGAGAGGGCACTTCATACAAAGAGGACAATAGTACAGCAGGTACAGAATCTGAGAAGTCTGAAAGTTCCTGGGGAAACTGGAGAACATTCTGAAATGGCTGTAGACCAGGACTCAGAGTGGTTGGCAGGAGGTTGATGGCACAAGGCTGGAGAGGACAGGTCCAGTCTCTGGGGTACTACGGTTCTCAAAGTCCTCATGTCTGTCCGTCTGTTTCATGATGCCTGCCATCATCAGGGGACAAGGCTCCACATTTTCATCTAGTCCAAATTGCACTTTCCAGGAGGGAAAACTGAGGCTCACACAAGGGAGCCACTTATCCAAACTCACAGAGCCAAGGAGCAGTCACATTTGATTCCAGGCGGAGGGTGCCTTTCATTGCCCTCAAGTGCCTCTGGCTGATGAATGTTTACCAAGTGTGAGGGCCCTAAAAATATCTCTAAGTAAGATTTAAGTTAAGTTTGCAATTCAGTTGGCTATTTTGAAACTAAACCAGGGCTGGTGAATGTTTCCACAACAGCAAATACACTGGGTTTTGTTCTTATTGGGTGGCTGTTGTTTTCTACCATATTCTGATAGGACTCTGCACCTCAGGAGTGCTCTGGTTTGGGGAACAACAGCATGCTCTTGTTTCAAGGCCTTTAGGGAAAAGTAGTGCTTAACTGCCCTTGGTTACTTGTCCAGTACTGGTCAACTTTATCCAACTTTATCCTAAAAATAACCTCAGTCTTTGATTGGGTTTAAAATAAACCATCTGGGGGTGCCTGGGTGGCTCAGTCAGTTAAGCGTCTGACTTTGACTCAGGTCATGATCTCACGGTTTGTGGGTTCGAGCCCCGCATCGGGCTCTGTGCTGACAGCTAGCTCAGGGCCTGGAGCCTGCTTCGGATTCTGTGTCTCCCTCTCTCTCTGCCCCTCCCCCACTCATGCTCTGTCTCTCCCCATCTCTCAAAAATGAATAAACATTTAAAAATATAAAATAAAATAAAATAAAATAAAATAAAATAAAATAAAATAAACCATCTGTTGTGGCTGCAGCAGCAAGCAGCTGACCAGCTATTACTTTCTACGAGAGTTAGTCTCTTACTGTTAATGCTAATGGCTATTGGGTGCTTACTTGGCATCAGGAGCTGTGCTGAGGGTCCCACACAGTGTCTGGTCCTCACACCAACTCTGGAAGAGAGGGATCAGTGTTATCCCCACTTTATTGATGGGGAAACTGAGACTTAGAGATTTTGAGTGACTTGTTCAAGGTCTCACAGCAAGTGGTACAACTAGAATCTGAAACCAGAACTATAACCCCAGCCCTTTCACTGCTGGCCTTTAGTGACCAAGAACTCCCTTCCTTCCAACCTTTATAGATCCCACTCAAAGTTCTCCAAAGTATCCAAACCATTTAAACTGGATGACACCTGAGTGTTCACCTAGTCTAAACTCTTCAAAATGAATTTCTTAAATTCCTTTGAATTCTCCAAAAAAAAAATAAAGAAAACAGAGATCCAGAGAGACCACTGGGGTCACCCAGTAAGTGAGGACCTTCCCAGGATGTCTCTCCGTTCTCATTTAGTAATGGAACACTTTCAGGATTGGGCCCTTCCAAGACCCTTTTCTCCGGGTCCTCTGGGTCCGAGTCCCTTCCTCTTCTGCCCGCCCCACTTCACCCTACCTCAGCTGTGCCACAGCTCCACATCCCACAGAAGCAGCAGTTTCCTCAGGGAGGTGGCCCTGCAAACCTCCAACCCCTGCCTCAGGGGTCAGGACTCATCACTTGCTGGACACTATCCTCAATCCCAGCTTCCTATGCATCACCTCCACAAGGCTTTCCACTGAATAAACTGAAAGACAGACCCGCCCCTCCCCCAACAGAACGCTCCCCTTCTTGCTTCACATATCCTACCTGGGTTCCAGAAAATTACCTGATCTTTCTCAAATTTTGTCACAAAGTCTACCCCTTTGGCCTGTTCTTCCTGCTAAGAGCCAGAGGGAGCTGGAGGGTCTGCCAGAGCCCAAGGGTTCTCCTCCTAGCTTACAGACAGCACCCTCTGTTGTGTGTTCACATGACCTTCCTCTTTTCTTAGAAGGGCACTAATCCCATCATAACGGTTCCACCCTCATGACTTGGTCTAAACCTAATTACTTCTTGAAGGCCACATCTCCAAATACCATCAAATTGAGGGACCCACAAACACTCAGCCCACAACATATATGTATTCTGACACCCAACTGAAGGGAGTGTGACCCAAAGGGGCACTCCATCTTCCCCAGACCAAATTCGGCACCAGAAATTAAGGGCAGGGACACCTCCAATGACTTCTGCTGAATCAGACTGAATGCACTTCCCACCAGGAACACTGACCCTGTCCCTTAGGGGCCGTGCTTCTTCTTCTTTCCCCTAGGACCATTTATAAGGAATCAAAACAATCGCCATACTGATTTCCATACATTCATTCATGTGAGAGATATTCATGAAACGCTACCATGTGCCAGGCACAGTGCTAGAGCACCTGCTCTCAAACGCCCGAGTCCACTGGAGGAGATGGACGTTTACCAAAGAATGACAGCAGTGAATGCAGAATCACAACAGGACAGAAGAGTACAGAAGAAGAGCGGCAGAGTCCTAGAACCTGGCTTAGACCACACTAAGGAGGGAGCCTGGCCCAGAGAAGTGCTCCCTCACCTTGCCCTGGGTTGGAAAGAGCTAACCTCTTCTCCATAATCTTGTGTCCCTGGTTGCTCCCAACACCTTCCTATCCCCTACCCACTCCCTTGAGAGGACCAAGAAAATTCTGCATTATTTTCCCCCTTCCAAAGTCCTACCACAAATTTCATGTCCAAGGATCCTCCTCAGGATCCCTAACTGACCCCAATACCCAAGGCTGGGCCACTGGCCTGTTCTCCACAACACCCTGTGCGTACTTCTGTCGAAATAGATATGACACCGTGTGGGGGTTTCTGTTGCCCAGGTTCTCCCCTGGCAATGACTTTGTCTCTCATCTCTGTCTCCTCAGCATCCAGCGCGTGTCCCAGGGAAAACCTTTACAGTAATCCTTGATTTCTCATTTCCAACCTTCAAGTGTTTGCAGAGCCTGACTCCCCCTTACCACCGGCATGCCTTCCACCCTAGTCCAGCCCCTCATCTCTCAAATGGGCTAAGGCTGCACTTCCCATATGATCACCGTGAGCTACATGTGACCATTGGCCACAGGAGCAGTGACGGCCAGCATGAGGCCTGCTGGGCTTCAAAGGCTTAGGGAAAATAAGAAAAGAATGCAAAATATCTCAATAATAACATTTATGTTGTTGAAGTGATACTTTTTTGTTCTGCTGGGATTTCAAAATTTGTTAAAATTTATTTTCTTTTTATTTTCACCTTTTTACTTTTTATTTTTATTTTTTCTATAATATTTTGTCAAATTGTTTTCCTTACAACACCCAGTGCTCTTCCCCATAAGTGCCCTCCACCATCACCACCACCTCTTTTCCCCCCTCCCCCTTCCCCTTCAACTCTCAGTTCATTTTCAGCATTCAATAGTCTCTCAAGTTTTGCATCCCTCTCTCTCCCCAACTCTCTCTCCCTCCTCCGCTCCCCCTGGTTCTCCATTAGGTATCTCCTGTTTTCCTGTTAGACCTATGAGTGCAAACATATGGTTTCTGTCCTTCTCTGCCTGGCTTATATCGCTCAGCATGACACCCTCAAGGTCCATCCACTTTCCTACAAATGGCCATATGTCATTCCCTCTCATTGCCATGTAGTACTCCATCGTGTATATATACCACATCTTCTTGATCCATTCATCAGGTGATGGACATTTAGGCTCCTTCGATGTTTTGGCTATTGTTGACATTGCTGCTATGAACATTGGGGTACATGTGCTCCTATGCATCAGCATTTCTGTCTCTCTTGGGTAAATCCCCAGCAGTGCTATTGCTGGGTCATAAGGGAGTTCTATCGATAGTTTTTTGAGGAACCTCCACATTGTTTTCCAGAGTGGCTGCACCAGTTTACATTGCCACCAACAGTGTAGGAGGGTGCCCGTCTCTCCACACCCTCGCCAACATCTATAGTCTCTTGATTTGTTCATTTTAGCCACTCTGACTGGCGTGAGGTTGTATCTCAGCGTGGTTTTGATTTGTATTTCCCTGAGGATGAGTGATGTTGAGCATCGTTTCATGTGCCTGTAGGCCATCTGGATGTCCTCTTTGGAGAAGTGTCTGTTCATGTCTTCTGCCCATTTCTTCACTGGGTTATTTGTTTTGTGAGTGTGAAGTTTGGTGAGTTCCTTGTACATTTTCGATATTAGCCCTTTATCTGATATGTCATTTGCAACTATCTTTTCCCATTCTGTCGGTTGCCTATTAGTTTTCTTGATTGTTTCCTTTGCCTTGCAGAAGCTTTTTATCTTGATGAAGTCCCAAGGGTTCAGTTTTGCTTTCATTTCCCTTGCTTTTGAGGATGTGTCGAGTAGGAGATTGCTGCGGTGGAGGTCTAGGAGGTTTTTTCCTACTTTCTCCTCAAGGGTTTTGATGGTTTCCTGTCTCACATTCAGGTCCTTGAGCCATTTTGAGTTTATTTTTGTGTATGGTGTAAGAGAGTGGTCTAGTTTCATTCTCCTGCATGTTGCTGTCCAGTTCTCCCAGCACCACCTGCTAAAGAGGCAGTATTTTTTCCATCGCATACTCTTTCCTGCTTTGTCAAAAATTAATTGGCCGTACATTTGTGGGCCCAGTTCTGGGTTCTCTATTCTATTCCATTGGTCTATGTGTCTGTTTTTGTGCCAATACCATACTGTCTTGACGATGACAGCTTTGTAGTAGAGGCTAAAGTCTGGGATTGTGGTGCATCCCATTTTTGTTTGCTTCTTCAATATAACTTTGGCTAATTGGGGTCTTTTGTGGTTCCATACAAATTTGAGGATTGTTTGTTCTAGCTTTGAGAAGAATGTTGGTGCAATTTTGATTGGGATTGCATTGACTGTGTAGATTGCTTTGGGTAGTAATGACATTTTAACAATGTTTATTCTTCCAGTACATGAGCATGGATTCTTTGTGTCTTCTTCCATTTCCTTTTGTGTCTTCTTCAATTTTCTTCATAAGCTTCCTATAGTTTTCAGCATACGGATCTTTTACATTGTTAGTTAGGTATATTCCTAGATATTTTATGGTTCTTGGTGCAATTGTAAATGAAATCAGTTTCTTTATTTCTCTTTCTGTTGCCTCATTATTGGTGTCTGGAAATGCAACCAATTTCTGTACATTGTTTTTTTTTACCCTGCGAGTTTGCTGAATTCATGTAACAGTTCTAGCAGCCTTTTGGTGGAGTCAATTGGGTTTTCCATGTAGAGTATCATGTCATCTGCAAAAAGTGAAAGTTTGACTTCTTCCTTGCCAATTCTGATGCCTTTTATTTCCTTTTGTTGTCTGACTGCTGATGCTATGACTTCCAGCACTATGTTAAACAACAGTGGTGAGAATGGGCAACCCTGTCGTGTTCCTGATCTCAGGGCGAAAGCTCTCAGTTTTTCCCCATTGAGGATGACATTAGCTGTGGGTTTTTCATAAACTGCTCTTATAATGTTTAGGTAAGTTCCTTCTATTCCGACTTTCTCAAGGGTTTTTATTAAGAAAGGGTGCTGTATTTTGTCAAATGCTTTTTCTGCATCTATCGACAGGATCATATGGTTTTTATCCTTTCTTTTGTTAATGTGATGGATCACATTGATGGATTTGTGATTAGTGAACCATCCCTGTAATCCAGGAATGAATCCCACTTGATCATGATGAATAATTCTTTTTATATGCTGTTGAATTCGATTTGCTAGTATCTTGTTGAGTATTTTTGCATCTGTATTCATTAAGGATATTGGTCTGTAGTTCTCTTTTTTGGCTGGGTCCCTGTCTGGTTTGGGTATCAAGGTGATGCTGGCTTCCTAGAATGAGTTTGGAAGCCTTCCTTCTATTTCTATTTTTTGGAATAGTTTGAGAAGAATGGGTATTAGCTCTGCTTTAAATGTCTGGTAGAATTCCCCTGGGAAGCCATCTGGCCCTGGGCTCTTATTCGTTGGGAGATTTTTGATAACGGATTCGATTTCTTCACTGGTTATTGGTCTATTCATGCTTTCTATCTCTTCCCGTTTGAATTTTGGTAGTGCATGTGTATTTAGGAATTTGTCCATTTCTTCTGTGTTGTCCAGTTTGTTGGCATATATTTTTTCATAGTAATCTCTGATGATTGCTTGTATTTCTAAGGGATTGGTTGTAATAGATCCTTTTTTGTTCATGATTTTGTCTATCTGAGTGCTCTCTCCTTTTTTTCTGAGGAGCCTGGCTAGAGGTTTATTGATTTTGTTTATATTTTCAAAGAACCAACTCTTGGTTTCATTAATTTGCTCGACTGTTCTTTTGGATTCTATATTGTTTATTTCTGCCCTGATCTTTATTATTTCTTTTCTTCTGCTGGGTTTGGGGTGCTCTTGCTGCTTCCTTTCTAGTTCCAGTAGGTTCTCTGTTAGATTTTGAATTTGCACTCTTTCTAGTTTGTTGAGATTGGCCAGGATTGCAATATAATTTCCTCTTAGGACTGCCTTGGCTGTGTCCCAGAGATTCTGGATTGTTGTATTTTCGTTTTCGTTGGTTTCCATAGATTTTTAAATTTCTTTTCTAATTGCCTGATTAACGCAATCATTCTTTAGTAGGGTGGTTTTTAACCTCCACATTTTTTGGAAGTTTTCCAGACTTTTTCCTGTGATTAATTTCAAGTTTCATAGTATTGTGATCTGAAAGTGTGCATGGTATGATCTCTATTTGTTTATACTTATGGAGGGCTGCTTTATGTCCCAGTATGTGGTCTATCTTGGAGAATGTGCCATGTGCACTCGAAAAGAAGGTGAATTTCCTATCTTTAGGATGCAGAGTTCTAAATATATCTATTAGTTCCATCTGTTCCAATGTGTTGTTCAGGTCTATTGTTTCCTTGGTGATTTTCTGTCTGGTTGATCTATCCATTGCTGTCAGTGGAGTATTAAAGTCCCCTGCAATTAGCACATTTTTGTCAAAAAGATTGTTGCTTTCTGTGATTAATTGTTTTATGTATTTGGGTGCTCCTGAGTTAGGCGCATAGATATTTATAATTGTTAGCTCTTCCTGATGAAGAGACCCTGTAATTCTTATGTAATGTCCTTCTTCATCTCTTGTTACTGCCTTTACTTTAAAGTCCAGTTTGTCTGATATTAGTATGGCTACTCCACCTTTCTTTTGCCTTCCAGTTGCCTGATAGATATTTCTCCATCCCTTTACTTTCAACCTGAAGGTGTCTTCTGGTCAAAAATGCGTCTCCTGTAGACAGCAAATAGATGGGTTTTGTTTTTTTATCCATTCTGCTACCCTGTGTCGTTTGGTTGGAGCATTCAGTGCATTTACATTCAGTGTTATCATCGAAAAATGTGGGTTTAGAGTCATTGTGTTCTCCCTAGAATTCATGTTTATAGTGGTGTCTCTGGCACCTTGTATTCTTTGCAATCTTTCCCTCATAGAGTCCCTCTTAGGATTTCCTGTAGGGCTGGTTTGGTGGTCATGAATTATCTCAATTTTTGTTTATTTGGGAAAACCTTTTCTCTCCTTCTATTTTGAAAGACAGGCTTGCTGGGTAGAGGATTCTTGGCTGCATATTTCTTCTGTTCATCACATTGAAGATTTCCTGCCATTCCTTCCTGGCCTGCCAGGTTTCATTAGATAGGTCTGTAACCACTCTGATAGGTTTCCGTTTGTATGTGAGGGCCCTTTTCTCCCTAGCTGCTTTCAGAATTCTCTCTTTATTTTTATATTTTGCCAGTTTCACTATGATATGTCGTGCTGAAGGCCAATTCAAATTACATCTTAAGGGGGTTCTTTGTGCCTCTTGAATTTGAATGTGTATTTCTTTTCCCAGATTTGGGAAATTCTCAGTTATAATTTGGCCAAGTATCCCTTCAGGCCCTTTCTCTCTGTCTTCCTCTTCAGGAATTCCTATGATATGGATGTTGTTCTGTTTGATTGTATCACTCAGATCTCGAATTCTCCTTTCCTGCTCCTGGATTAATTTCTCTCTCTTTTTTTTCAGCTTCCTCTTTTGCTATAACTATATCTTCTAATTCACCTATTCTTCTCTCTGCCTCGTCAATCCTTGAGGTGGCTGCCTCCAGTTTGTTATTCACCTCACCTATAGCCTTTTTTA
>PJEM01016119.1:0-16441 GCA_004023845.1 Helogale parvula | reverse complement strand
CGTGATTTCCTCCTGGAAGTTCTTCAGGGGAGTTTCTTCGTTTTGTCATTTTTGCTAGTTTTCTGTCTCTTGTCACCTTTAGGAAGCTCGTTGTGCACTGTGCACCTATTAATATTTCTCTGTTAAAGGAGGCTTATTGACTGTCCAGGGCCTGTCGTTTCAGGAGATATTCTCTTAATAGTGTCTCTCAGTTTCTCTTGTTGTGCCTGTGAGTATTTTATTTCCCTACTCTGCAATATTTGGGACTTGTCTTCTTGCACACTTTGGCTTGTTTCTTGGTGTAGTCCTAAGAAGGAAAACAGACAAACACAGAGGGAACAGAAACACACATACACGCAGACAAATCAAACAAAGAAACACATTACAGGGGGGTAAGAAAAGGAAGAAAATGGGAAGGAAAGAGACGAAAAGAAGAGAAGAAGAGAAAATAAAAAGTAAAGAGAAAGAAGAAAAAAATAAAAAAATATATAAAAGGGGGTCGGAGACAACAAAGGACAGTAGACAGTTTAAAAGTGTATGACCAGTTGAGGGGAGAGGTAAGGATGAGATACAGGAGAATATATCTGGGTTGCAAGAAGGTGAAAAAGTAAGGGAGAAAGGAGAAAGAAAAATAAGGAGTAAAAATTTAAAAGAATTAAGTAAAGAAAAAGGAAAAAAGGTAATAATAACAAAGAAATAAGTACGAAAAAAGTGAAGAAAAAAAAAGCAGCTCCCCCTCGTGGATAGGCGTGGTTTGATGTGGTAGGTCTTGGAGTCTGCTCTCAGAGGCTCTGCCTTGGGGTCTATGGAGATTAGAATGGCGGCACGCCAAGCTCCACTAAACTAAGCATGGTAGGCCACTCTAATGAGTCCAATCTCCTTGGGCCGCAGTTGAGCCGAGCTATATTTTCCAGACCCGCCTCAGTTCAAAGTTCCAGTCTGTGCACATTTGTGCTATCACAGATGAAATGTATTTGTTTTGGTGGCTGGCTTCTTAGAGAGAGGAATCAGTTTGTCTTGGCTCAGACAGGGATTTCAGCTGTCCCTGCCTGAGGCGAAATGAGCAGCAGGAGGTGAAGTGCACACCTTCACAGACTCAATTGCGGAGTCCCCACCCCCAGCCAGGATCGTGATTGCAATGGGGGAAAGAAAAAAAAATTGAGTCTCTTTTGGCTTCCGATAGCTGTTGCTCAAGGCGCTGTGCACTGCTGGAAATGAGCTGGGAGCTCCTGCAGCCTAAGCCCGCGCCCAGGCCTCCACCCGCCGCTGACTCCCTGTCGGGGGTCGCATAGGTGTGGGCCCTATTTTTTCCTGTGGGCACCCGGGATTCGAGATTTGCGCAGCCAGTGCAGGGGGCGAGATGCGCCGTGGAAATGCGGTGCGTGGTCCCGTTCCCAAAACCAAGTCCGAAGTGCGCGCCCCTGGCGCAGCCGCAGCTCCAGCCACTTCTTGCTGCAAAGTGCACGCCCCTGGCACAGCCGCAGCTGCCACTGATTCCCCGCCGAGATGGCTTAGGGCTGGAAGCTGTTCCTTCCCTTGCACCAACTGGGTTCAGGATTCCAGCTACCCAGCAGTTATCTATGGAGTGGGTTTCTCTCTCTAAGTGCGGCCAAGCGTTCTTTACCTCTTCTCCAGAGACAGTACTATGAGCGTGTTCAGACTCTCTGTCTCTTCCCTTTGTCTCTCGGGCTCCGTGCGCTTGCCTCGCATTGGACTGGGGATCCTGCCTCCCCTGCCCGTCCCGGGCTGGCCCGTTTTCAGATCTCCCCAGTTCACACTCCCTCACTCAGGTATCCTTGAGGTTCTTTTCTTTCTGGAGTCCGTATTTTCTCCTTCCGCTCTTGCAGATGAGAGTAATGTCCTTCTCAGTTCGATAGATGGAGTGGACGGAATTTACAGAGCTCCCTTCCTCTCCGCCATCTTGGCTCCACCTATTTTCACCTTTTTAAGTATGACCTCAGGTAAACTTGAAATCACAAACTTGGCCCATAGTGTATTTCTACTGGCCAGCGCTACTCCAGAGAATCGTTTCTCGCTGTTCTCTTTTCTTCCTCTCTGGCCTGACCTCTATAATTCCTTCTCCACAAAGGCACCCAGACTGAACCTTTTGAAATTTAAATGAAATCATCTCAGTCCCTTGCTCAAAACTACCCAGTGGCTCCTTAACACACTTAAAATCCAAAGTCCACCCTATGGTCTGTGAGCCCCTGCCTCCTGCCTCTGGCCAGCCACACTGCAGGCCACTCCCCATCTCAGCTCTTGCATGTCGTTTTTCATTCTGGCCTTTGAGCAGATTAAGCATGTGTCAACCTCAGCACCTTGGCCTCTCTCCACCAGGAGCTCTTGGCCCAGATATTTTCGAGCTGCTCTCCTTCCTCTCTCGGGTTCCTGTCCGGAGGCATTCCTTGAGCATCGTACTAAGCCAGCACGCCCCTCCTTCTCCTTCCACCCCAACATTACTTCCCTCTTTAGCTTTCTTCATACCCCTTATCACTACCTACCAGTGTATCATATGATAAACTTTTATTTTTTTGTCTATTTGTTTTGTATCCTTCTCCAATAGAACACAAGCCCCAGGTGGACAGGGCTTTGTGTCTTTGGTCTCTGGTTAGATACTCAGTGAATAATTGTTGAATGAATGAATAAATGAGCAAACAGTGTACATTTAGTAGTTGGTGAACAAATGAACAAACAGGAAGAGGGTCTCAAGGGTCTAAATGAGGTGTGTCAGAATCACAGGGGCAAGGTGTGATCCAGCTTGGGGACCACGGGCATGAAAAGAAAGAAAGTGCACACTGTTAAGAACTTTCAAGAATACATTTAATTCTCATTTTCCTCATGTATGGCTGGGCTTTGGTGATCCGAAGGAAAAGTCTTGGGGACGCTGCTGGAGAAAAGCCCCTCAGAGCTTTCTACTCTTTGTGGATATTCTCATGGGCAGTCTGTAGCATGCGGGACACCAGGACTACAAATTCTTCAAAGGTGACTTGTCCATTTTTATCAGCATCCAGGTCTTGGAATATCTTGTCAATAGTATCTTGATCTTTGGTGTTCTAGAAGGAGACATCAGAGACAGTAAGCTCAGATTCTTCCTCCCCTTCCTCTGGGCCTCTCATCTCTTAGGGCTCAGCTCAGGAGGTCCAGGGACATTAACTCATTCACCAAAACTGTGTTGGAGACTCCAATGTAACAAAATAGAAGATTGAGGGAAGCAGCTGTTGTGAGCCAACCTAGAGGCACACAAGTCCTGACCTGGAAGGTCTCTGTAACTCACTAATCCCCACAGGTAAGGAAACAATCCCAGAGAGAGAGGCAAATAGAGCCTGAGGTGACAGCGTGAGTTATGGAGAGAGGGAAGCGGATCCCCTGCCCCACAGCTCAGGAGAGCATCCTCAGCCAACCCCACCCCCGTCTTTCAGAGGGCAAGTTTGGATGAGAAGCTCATCACCTATCTTAAGGGAGTTTGTAAGTTCCCTCTTGATCAGCTGCTTCAGCTTACGCTTGGAAAGGGTATCATAATGCCCCTCCCGGACTGAGTACTGGTGGAAGACATTAATGATCCCCTCCAAGTGATCTTCCAGCTTAGGCATCTTCCCAACCTTCAGAAGACAAGAGAGGTCTAAGGCAATTCCTCTCCCACTCCACCCCACCCCACATCCATTCTCTCCTCTCTTTCTGGTTTAGACAAGGGATGACTTTCCTCGCATCTGCTTTCTGTTCTCTACGCTCTGTTTGATCTGTGGGGGATTTTTCATTCGTACATAGGCTAGCAGAGAGGGGCGCATATAATGCCATCTAAAGTCTAAAAGAATCAGCCCCCATTGCATAGCTCTTCGGGAGTAAAACTCAGAGGGTGTTATTCACCCAAGTACACTCGAAAAGGGTTTGGGGGTTTGGCCAGGTTGTTCCTTTCCCCAGGTAGTGGCACTTTGGCCATAGGTCTCTACAGACGTTCACCAGCCCCTTCCACCTTCACCATCCCTAAGTTCTGAGACTGAGTCTACCTAGTACAGCGAGGCCTGGTCTCCTTGGATCCAAAATGCAGTCAGCCCAGAAGGGCTCTGGTAGGCAAAAGACTGTGGCTTCCAACAGCCTGTAGTCACTACCCTGTGAGTCCCTTGAAGGCACAGCCAGGGACAGGACACTTACCCTTGAATGTGCAGGAGAGCAGAAACGTAGCAAGAAGACAGCACTGGTGAGGAGTACGGAGCCGGGGAGGTTTTTATACGGCACGCCAGGCTTCACCTTCAACCTCAAGTGAAGAAATCTCTCTGATTCATCTTGAGGCAATTGCTAGACAAAGCTTTATTGCTCAACAGAAGCTTTGAACCTGTGGCTTTGACTGCAACACCAAAAGCCCAGATTGCTCCCATGGCGGAAGACACCCCTGTTCAAACTGACACAGACCCCCACCCCACCCCAATCCCACCCACCCCAAGGGCCTCCGCTCTGGGGCAAGATCCAGCCTTCAGGTTCATGTCTGTCCCCTGCCTCCTAGTAAAAGGCCACAGGAACGTGTTTTGCTATCTGGGTGGCACCTGACTAGAAAGGGAAGGACTGGAGAAAGGCATTTGATGAGTTTCTATTACAACAAAAACAATACTGATAATAAAAACAATCAAGAGAACATGTAGTCCTGGAACAGAGAAAGGGCACTGGCTTAAAAATAAGGGAATCTTAATATAGTATGGAATTTAGTTAATAATAATGTATCAAGAAAGGTTCATCAAATGTTACAAATGTATAATGGTATTATAAGATATTAATCATGGGAAACTGCGTGCAGGTATTTGGAAACTGTCTACAGAATCTTCTCGGTTTTTCCATAAATCAAAAACTGTTCTTAAAAACTTAAGTCTCATTGAATACTGAAAATGAACTGAGGGTTGAAGGGGAAGGGGGAGGGGGGAAAAGAGGTGGTGGTGATGGAGGAGGGCATTTATGGGGAAGAGCACTGGGTGTTGTATGGAAACCAATTTGACAATAAACTATTTTTTTAAAAACCCTTAAGTCTCTGTTTTATGTTTTTTTTTTTTTAATTTGAGAGACAGAGAGAGAGGGAGACACAGAATCCGAAGCAGGCTCCAGGCTCTGAGCTAGCTGTCAGAACAGACCCCGATGTGGGGCTCGAACCCACGAACTGTGAGATCATGACCTGAGTCGAAGCCAGATGCTTAACTAACTGAGCCACCCAGGCGCCCAAGTCTCTGTTTTAAAAACTGAGCACATTTTGATCATTCTAGATACTGCTTTATATAAACTCTCACTTAATTCTCCCAACAGCCATGTGGGATGAGTGCACCCATTCTGTAGATGAAGAAAATGAGTTTTTTCTTTTTCTTAATGTTTATTTATTTTTGAAGGAGAGAGAGACAGAGCATGAGCAGGGAAGAGCAGAGAGAGAGGGAGACATGGAATCTGAAGCAGGCTCCAGGCTCTGAGCTGTCAGCACAGAGCCCGACATGAGGCTTGAACTCATAACCATGAGCTCATAACCTGAGCCAAAGCCGGACACTTAACTGAGCCACCCAGGTGCCCCAAGAAAATGAGTTTAAAGAGGTGAGATGTCAAACCCAAATTTGTCTGCTTTCAAAACCTTTGTCATTGATGTAATTTCCCCCTAAATCAGAGTAGGGTGTTTTTTTGGTTATAAAAATATGATGCATGCTACACTTTTTGTAAAAAATATAATTTGGGGTAAATTTAGACAATCAAATATACAAGATCCTGATTTTTTTCTTCCAGTTTTTTGCCTAATTCAGTCAATTCTTTTTTTAAGTTTGTTTATTTATTTTAAAAATGTTTAAGTTGATTTAGAAAGAGAGAGAAAAAACAAATGAGGGAGGGGTACAGAGAAAGAAAGAATCCCAAGCAGGTGGCTTCCACCTTCGGCTCAGGTCATGATCTCACTGTTCCGTGGGTTCGAGCCCTGCGTCGGACTCTGTGCTGACAGCTAGCTCAGAGCCTGGATGCAGGGTTCGAACGTACCAGCCATGAGATCATGACCTGAGCTAAGATCAAGAGTTGGAGCCTTAACTGACTGCACCACTCATGCGTCACAAATTTTATGTATTTATTTTGAGGGGAGCAGGGGAGGAACAGAGAGAAAGGGAGGGAGGGAGGGAGGGGGAGAGAGAGAGAGAGAGGGAGAGGGAGAGGGAGAGAGGGGGAGGGGGGGGGGGGGAGAGAGAGAGAGAGAGAGAGAGAGAGAGAGAATATCCCATGCAGGCTCTGCACTGTCAGCACAAAACCTCATGAACGGTGAGATCATGACCTGAGCTGAAATCAAGAGTCAGACACCTGGGGCGCCTGGGTGGCTCAGTGGGTTAAGCATCTGGCTTCCACCTTCGGCTCAGGTCATGATCTCACTGTTCCGTGGGTTCGAGCCCTGTGTCGGACTCTGTGCTGACAGCTAGCTCAGACCCTGGAGCTTGTTTCGGATTCCCTGTCTCCCTCTCTCACTGACCCTCCCCTGCTCATGCTGTCTCTGTCTCTCAAAAATTAAAAAAACATAAAAAAAGAGAGTCAGACACTTAACCCACTGAGCCACCCATGTGCCCCAACAGTTAATTACTGATTACCTCTTTCAAAAATTCTTTTCTCCCTGCACCCCACCCCCACCCCCAAATCACTGTGTGGAAAGTGCCATGCTGGACTCAGGGACAGAGGAGCACAAATTCAGTGGCTGCTCTCCTGGACTTTGGAACCAAGTGGGTTCAGACACCTTCCTAAACAATAACACAGGTAGTTCACAGATGGGGCCAAGGGTGGGAGGTAATTGAGGAGTCGCGCAGGGTGGCAGTTGTTGAGCGCCAGTCAAGACAAGCTTAGAGACCCAGACTGCACACTGGGATGGATCCTTTGCAGGCCACAGTGGGCACCTGTGGAAAGGTGTGGGGGAACAGCTCTGTGTGAGCCCTTGACTTCTGTGGCCTGTGTCCTCATTTGTGTGGCCATCTCACTGCCTCCTGTGTTGCCCGAATTATTACAAGGCTCAACTAGGAAAATGTGTGAGATGGGGCGCCTGGGTGGCTCAGTCAGTTAAGCGTCCAGCTTCGGCTCAGGTCATGATATCATGGTTCGTGGGTTCGAGCCCCCCGTCGGGCTCTGTGCTGACTGCTAGCTCAGAGCCTGGAGCCTGCTTCAGATTCTGTGTCTCCCTCTCTCTCTGATCCTCCCCTGATCGCATTGTCTCTCTCTGTCTCTCAAAAATAAAAATAAAAATAAAAAGCATTAAAAAATAAAAAAATTTTTAAAAAAGGAAAATGTGTGAGAAAGTGCTTGAAAAGACTAAAGTGTGATCTTTAAAACTTTTTTTAATGTTTTATTTATTTTTGATACAGAGAGAGACAGAGGATGAGAGGGGGAGGGGCAGAGAGAGAAGGAGACACAGAACCAGAAGCAGGCTCCAGGCTCTGAGCTAGCTGTCAGCACAGAGCCTGACGCGGGGCTTGAACCCACGAATGTGAGATCTAACCTGAGCCGAAGTCGGAAGCCCAACCGACTGAGCCACCCAGGCACCCCTAAAGTGTGATCTTTAAATTTGTTTTCCCTTGTACCCACCTAACTTGGATGTGGATCATTCAGTGCAGTCCAGGCTTCTGGGGGCCCAGTCACTGGGGTTGCAAGAAGGACAGAGACCCGACAGCAGCCTGCATCCCAGTCCCTCTCCAAGGAAGCCCCCCTGCCTCCCTGCCCAAGCACAGGTTCAGATCCGCGCCACTGGCAATCAACATGCAGCAGGCACCTGGCACCTTTCTTGGTGTGTAGAATAATGTCTACTCTCTTACTTCCTCCTTCCTCCCACTTGGGCCCCAGTGAATAGGTAGAATTAGCCCCAAGGGGAAAAGCCAAGCCCCTGTGACATTTCCTCTGGCTCTGCGGTGAGTGTCCTGCTGCTGCCTTGCTGCTCCAGGGGCCCCCAAGACTGTGCCTGACTTGGGTGACTCGACAGGAGCTCCTCGAGGGCAGGACTGGGCAGGAAGACGGACACTCAGGGCCACCGAGGAGAATGGAAACTGTTCTGTGCGCAGTTTGATGCAGATGGGAGTACAATCATACGGACGTGTCCTCGTACATCTGCCCAAGCGCAGAGAACGCACACAGAGTGAACCCTAATCAACTACGCACTTCAGTTAATAATAATGTATCGCCGTTGGCTCCTCCATTGTAATAAAGCTAACATTAATGCAAGATGCTAACAACTGGGGAACTGGAGGAGGCTGAGGGAGTGTATGGGAACTCTGCACTTCCTGCTCAATTTTTCTGTAAACATAAAACCTCCCCTAACGAGTCTATTATTTTTTTTTAAATACTGCTTCATCTAGAGTCACTTATGTATAAAAAGCAATAGCGTAATACACAAGAAGTAAACTTTTCAAATAAATATTAGGCCAGATTGATACAGACTCACTTTTGCAACTCCCTCTGTAAAGTTAATCAAAATGCTTTGACAGTGTTGGAAACACTAACACAATGCGAGAAAATTTTAACCACTGATGAAAACACGAATTCGAACTCTTTAACCTCAACTTGAAGTGCTCTAATGAAAACATCCTGTCAAAGCACCTCATGACAATTTCAAATTTTGTGATGTAAAGAAAGAGTGGATCAAGCTGGTAAATCTGAGGAGAGTGTGTCTGGGAGTTTTGTGTACTATACTTGCAATTTTTCTTTGAATTTAGAATTATAAAATTAAAGTTACATAAAATTGAAATGATATAAAAATTTTAAATTACCCCAAAAAATTCTGACAACCCAAACGGCTCTTTTAGTCACACCCAAGAAGCTGGAAGAAGCATACCCAGAGCTTAGAAGGAGCAGGATGCCAGCCATCAAGCTGGGTTTGGAGCCCAAGACAGCCCAGAGCCTGGCTTTGAGTAAAGATACTAAGTAGGAATGTTCCCACCCCCGTGAGACACTTTCCATGCAGCTGCTGTGTCTGAAACTAGAAGTGACCTCCAGAGCCCCTGGATGGCTCAGTCAGTTGAGCATCTGACTCCTGATTTTGGCTCAAGAAATGATCCCAGGGTCGTGAGATAGAGCCCCGCGTCAGGCTCTGTGCTGAGCATGGAGCTTGCTTGGGATTCTCTCTCTCTCCTTCCCTCTCTCTCAAAAATTAAAAATCACAAAAATAAAGGGTGGGGATGGGAGACACTGGGCCTAAGAGGATTTCGACCCTGGAGATGGAAGAGAGCCTCACATGGGCTCTGGCCCCTGAACGATGGCAAGGAAAGAGAGGACCCTGGCAAACGCCCCCCTCACCTTGGCATCTGCTACCTGCTGGCTGGGCATGCAAGGGGGAAGCCGGGGAGCAGAGCAGACATGGCTCAGCCCTCACCACACTCACTGCAGAGAGGGAGTCAGAGTCAGACAAGGCTCCCTGGTAAGATAGGGACAGAGGCATGAGGGCCAGGGAAAGAGAGGCATTGCTTCTTTTTTATTTTTAATTTGAAATTATTTTTATTATGTAATATTTTTTCTTCCATTTCTACTTGGGTATTTGTCTCCTCATACCTTTGTACAGCTGCCTACTGTATACAAGAGTGGGAGGCTTGCAAATTTTAAACTTTAGTTGAAGTGTAGCTGTCATATACCATTTCAGGTGTACAACACAGTGATCCCATAATTCTATACATTACTCAGTGTTCACCACAGTAAGTGTAGCTGCCCTCTATGACCATATAATGTTATTACAATATTCCCTATGCTGTACTTTTCATTCCTGTGATTTATTTTTTTTAAAAATATTTATGAACCAGCAATAGCACTGCTAGGGATTTACCCAAGGGATACAGAAGTGCTGATGCATAGGAGCACATGTACCCCAATGTTCATAGCAGCACTGTCAACAATAGCCAAATCATGGAAAGAGCCTAAATGTCCATCACCTGATGAATGGATCAAGAAGATGTGGTATATATATATATACAATGGAGTACTACGTGGCAATGAGAAAGAATGAAATATGGCCATTTGTTGCAAAGTGGATGGACCTCGAGGGTGTCATGCTAAGTGAAATAAGTCAGGCAGAGAAGGACAGATACCATATGTTTGCATTTTTAGGTCTAACAGGAGAAACCTAATGGAGGACCATGGGGAGGGGTGGGAGAAAAGAGAGTTGGGGAGAGAGAGGGACGCAAAACTTGAGAGACTATTGAATACTGAAAACGAACTGAAGGGGAAGGGGGAGGGGGGAAAAGAGGTGGTGGTGATGGAGGAGGGCACTTGTGGGGAGGAACACTGGGTGTTGTATGGAAACCAATTTAACAATAAACTATTTTTAAAAAAAAGAATGAGTAAGTCAGGGAAATTTGCCTTTTAGGCATAGGCAATGTAGTCAGTGTTATTAATAGCACAGTTAATACATTGTTATTAATAGTGTATAGTGACAGATGGTACCTACACTTGAGGTGAGTATGACCTAATGTATAAAGAAGCTGAATCACTATGTTGTACACTGGAAACTCATGTAACATTGTGTGACAGTTACACTTGATAAAAAAAATTAAATAAAATTGCTAAATTACTTTATATAATAATGCAAAGATCACAGTTCTGTAATTTACATCACTGTTTCACTGTTTGTATTGTTGTAGTTGAGGCGTGTTCATCATTATTAAAAATATCTTCATTAATTAATTAAAAAATAAAAAATAAAAAATATTTTTTAATGTTTATTTACTTTTGAAAGAGAGAGACAGAGTGCGAGTGGAGGAGAAGCAGAGAGAGATGGAGAGGCAGAATCTGAGGCAGGCTCCAGGCTCTGAGCTGTCAGCATAGAGCCCGACGTGGGGCTCGAACCCATGGACAGTGAGATCATGACCTGAGCTGAAGTCAGACGCTTAACTGATTGAGCCACTCAGGTGCCCCTTTTTAAAATTTTAACAGAGACAGAGCGTGAGGGGGGGAAGGGCAGGAAGAGAGGGAGACATAGAATCCGAAGCAGGTTCCAGGCTCTGAGCTGTCAGCACAGAGCCTGACACGGAACTCAAACTCACAAACTGAGAGATCATGACCTGAGCCGCAACTGACTAAGCCACCCATGGGCCCAGACTTATTTATTTTATAACCGGAAATGTGTACATCTTATTTCCCTTTACCTATTTCACCCATCTCCCACCCCCACCCCTCCACTCTGGTAACACCAGTTTCTTCTCTGTATTTATGAGACTTTCTAGTTTTGTTTGTTTGTTCATTTGTATTGTTTTTTAGATTTCACATCCAAGTGAAATCTTATGGTATTTGTCTTTGACTTATTTCATTTAGCCTAAGATCCTCTAGGTCCATCCCTGTTGTCACAAATGGCAAGATTTCATTCTTATTTATGGTTGATAAATATATATTATATATATTAAAAATATATCACATCTTATTATTAATATCCATTCACCTATCACTGGAAACTTAGATTGCTTCCATATTTGCCTATTGTAAATAATACTGCAATAAACATAGGGGAGCACGTATCTTTTCAAATTAGCGTTTTGTTGTTTGAACAAGTAAGTTTCCAGTTTTATCCTGTTTTGACAAGCAGAATGTCATCTTAGAGATCTTTTACATGGATAGGGGAAGGAGGCTAAGGGGAGGGAGACCTCTCCCTAAGTAGTTCTAAGATGCAAAGCTAATCACTGGGTCAATTCTCAAAAAGATTCCCCGTTTTCAGAAAGTGAGACACCAATACCTCCATACCTTGCCCCATCTTCCTGTCATAATCTATAAAATTAGCAGCTAGAAAGAGGTATCAGGTTGAACAAGCATGACCATAGCTAAAGCATCAAAGGATGAAGAGAGGTTATCAAAGTCTCCAAAATGCAGTCTTTTTAAGTCTGGTGACCACAGACTCCCCTGCACGCTTTGTGCTAGCCTCGTTACTATGGCAACATGAACTGAAAGGAACAGAGCCCCAGGGCCCCTCAGGGCACCACTGAGGCACCACTGAGGATGTGGACCCAGGCCACCCCTGCAGCACCAGGCTCCTCCCTAAAACTTCACCACCGGCTTCAGCAGCCACATCTTACAGCCCTGAGAATCTGCTCTACAGGGACATTCTGCTCCTCCAGAATTCAATGGCTTATGTTGGGTCAAGGCTCGGATCCTGGTAGGAAATATGGTGGTAGAATCTATCTAAGGCCCATAGTTCTATTTTTCACACCTTTACCGAGGTAAAATTGATATTCCCCAAACTTCACATATTTAATGTGTAGAGTTTGATGAGGTCAGATCCATGCACACACCCATGACACCATGACCACAATCAAGGTAATAGACATATCCATCACCTCCAAAAGTTTCCTTGAATCCCTTTATTTTATTTTTGGTTTCTGTGGTAAGAACACTTAGCATTAGATCTACCTCTTAAGAAACGTTCAGGGGGTGCCTGAGTTGCTCAGTCCTGAGACTCTGGCTCAGGTCATGATCTCACAATTCGTAAGTTCGAGCCCCACGTCGGGCTCTGTGCTGAATGTTTGCTCAGAGCCTGGAACCTGCTTCAGATTCTGTGTTTCCTTCTCTCTCTGACCTTCCCGCTCATGCTCTGTCTCACTCTCTCTCCCAAAAAATAAATAAATGTATATAAAAAAAGAACTATTCAGGAACACAATACCCTGTTGTTAACTGTGGGCCAGCAGATGTCAGAGCTTCTTTATCTTGGGCAACTGTAACTTGACATCCATCGAATAACAATGGCACTGCTTCCTTCAAGGATCCCACTGAAAGGAGATGCTGCTGCTGGCAGGGCTCCTGCAGGATGCTTACTTTTATTTGGTTTCTTTGCTACTACATTTCATATCAGTTTGAGGCATACGAAAGACTATATGAATCATCTAAGTTCATTATAAAACACAAACACCTGTGAATCTATAAGAGGCTTTTAGTCCTCTGTACAAGCACCTATTATCTGGCAAAATATTCCAGAAAGCAGAGGAGGAAAATAAATAATTGTTTTTTGCTACAAAAGTTAATTCTCCGAGAGCCCAAGATGAGCTAACAGGCATGGTCAGGTGTGCTTCAAAAGTAATTTTTTAGGGGCGCCTGGGTGGCTCAGTCAGTTAAGCATCTGACTTCAGCTCAGGTTATCATTTCACGGTTTGTGGATTTGAGCCCTATGTCAACCTCTGTGCTGACAGCTCAGAGCCTGGAGCCTGCTCCAGATTCTGTTTCTTCCCTTTCTCTGCTCCTCCCCTGCTCACACTCTTTTTCTCCCTCTCTCAAAAATAAATAAACATTAAAAAATTTTAAAGAGTGATTTTTTTTTTAGTTTCTGCATCTTAGACTGAATTTCTTAAGATGCTGAATCTCTCCCTGGAGAAGGAGAGGCTGTCCCACAGTGCCTGGGGGGGGGGGGGCAGCGGGGGTGGCAGGAAAGAAGACACCCTGTGACTCTGAGAAAACCCCCAGGGATGGTGTGGGGGCCAGTGAGGTGCCGGGAAAGAATGTGGTTGACAGATCTTCACATTACTGCCGCAGGAGCAGGCGTTCTAGACAGGATTGGGAACTAGGCTGAAAATGGTAAGAGTGGCAGACATCAGAGAAAAGGAGACATTGAGGTGGTCATAAGACACCTCGCAGGACTTTCATGGGCTTCATGTGGAAAAAGCCTAATAGGACACAAGGCTGGCTGGACTAGGCCCAGTCATGGTGGGGTCAACCTTTCACAAAGGGCTCAGCACTGAGGGCTTCCAGCTTACTGGAGTCACTGAGGCTAATCCCAGAAGGGGAGAAGACTCTGGGCCACTGAAAGAGGGAAAAGAGAGAGGGGCACACTTCATTTGAGAAAGCAGCTAAGGGCCCTATTTAGGCCAGAGGACCAAGCTGGGGCTTGAGTTACACTCAGAAGATCAATCCAATTGGAACTTCTAAAGCTCTGAAGGTCCAAGAAGGGGATGTTTATGAGACAACCTCAAAGGGCCTTAAAATTTTTTTAAAAAGCTACACTTTCACTTTACCTTTGGGGAAGATGGCCATTTTCTGGTGCCCTGAGTCCATTCTGTGAATCTGTCTCTAGCATTCCAGAGACTAAAACTAATGAGCACAGAAGATGAGTGTGTGGAGTTCCTCCTCCCACAAGGAGTCAGTTTAGTTACTATGAGGTAACCAGCTGCAGAAACAAATGTTAGGGGGAGGTGACAATAACTCAGGTCAGGGGAGAGGCAGCCAGACACTTTTCCCATGGCCATCCAAAAGGAAGTCAATGGAGGTCTCCACTCCCCCAGCCTGCATCCTACTGCAGAGAACAAGGAAAAGAAAAAAGAAGTTTCCCTCAGCAGGGATCAAGGGGCATCCCTTCCCAGCCTGCAAGAGCCCCAGAACTGGAGAAACCCATAACCCTGCAGATGAGATAGGGTAGGTAAAGACTGCACCGTGTCTAAGTCCCAATCACCACACTACTGCCTCAATGCCTGTGCCAGGAGTCATCCAGTCCCAGGGCAGCCGGGACCACAAGAGACTCAACCAGACTAAGTGGGAGCTCAGACAGAGCAGGTGTTGGGGTTTACACGTCAAAGCAAGCAATTACTGCCCTGCAGGAGATGGCAGGACCCTCTCCTCACTCAGGTTCCCCTGCAGGGTTCCTTGGGGTCTCCAGGAGAAAACACCGGCACCAGAACTGGTTTTCAGTAAGGCACACCGTTTTTTTTTGTTTATTTATTTATTTATTTATTTTTAGTAATCTCTACACCCAACGTGGGGCTCAAACTCACAACCTTGAGAACATTCGCAGATGACATGATACTCTACATGGAAAACCCAATCGACTCCACCAGAAGCCTTCTAGAACTCATCAATGAATTCAGTAAAGTTGCAGGATACAAAGTCAATGTATAGAAATCGGTTGCATTTTTATACACCAAAAATGAAGCAACAGAAAGAGAAATCAAGCAACTGATCCCATTCACAATTGCACGAAAAACCATAAATTCCTAGGAATAAACCTAACCAAAGATGTAAAAGACCTGTATGCTGAAAACTATAGAAGACTTATGAAGGAAATTGAAGAAGACACCAAGAAATGGAAAAACATCCCGTGCTCATGGATAGGTAGAATAAACATTGTTAAAATGTCATTATTACCCAAAGCAATTTATACATTCAATGCAATCCCCATCAAAGTTGCACCAGCATTCTTCTCAAAGCTAGAACAAACTATCTTAAAATTTGTATGGAACCACAAAAGACCCCGAATAGCCAAAGTGATATTGAAGAAGAAAACCAAAACGGGAGGCATCACAATCCCAGACTTTAGCCTCTACTACAAAGCTGTCATCATCAAGACAGTATGGTATTGGCACAAAAACAGACACATGGACCAATGGACTAGAATAGAGAACCCAGAACTGGACCCACAAGTATATGGCCAATTAATCTTTGACAAAGCAGGAAAGAGTATCCAATGGAAAAAAAGACAGCCTCTTCAACAGGTGGTGTTGGGAGAGCTGCACAGCAACATGTAGAAAAATGAAATTAGACCACTTTCTTACACCATTCACAAAAATAAACTCAAAATGGATAAAGGATCTGAATGTGAGCCAGGAAACCATAAACACCCTAGAGGAGAAAGCAGGAAATAGCCTCCTTGACCTCAATCGCAGCAATTTCCTCCTCTACACATCCCCAGAGGCAAGGGAATCAAGAAAAAAAATTAACTACTGGGACTTCATCAAGATAAAAAGCTTCTGCGAGGCAAAGGAAACAACCAAAAAAACTAACAGGCAACTGACAGCATGGGAAACGATAGTGGCAAATGGCATATCAGATAATGGGCTAGTATCCAAAATCTACAAACTAAACTCCATACATGAAAAATGAATAATCCAGTGAAGAATTGGGCAGAAGACCTGAATAGACACCTCTCCAAAGAGGACATCCAGATGGCCAACAGGCATATGAAACGATGCTCAGCGTCACTTACCATCAGGGAAATACAAATCAAAACCACACTGAGATACCACCTCACACGGGTCAGAGTCGCTAAAACGAACAAGTCGAGAGACTACAGATGCTGGCGAGGATGTGGAGAAATGGGCACCCTCCTACACTCTTGGTGGGAATGAAAACTGGTACAGCCTCTCTGGAAAACAGAGTGGAGGCTCCTCAAAAACCTATCCATAGAACTCCCCTATGACCCAACAGTAGCACTGCTAGGGATTTACCCAAAGGATACAGAAGTGCTGATACATAGGAGCACATGCACCACAGTGTTCATAGCGGCACTTTCTACAATAGGCAAATCATGGAAAGACCCTAAATGTCCATCAACTGATGAATGGATCAAGAAGATGTGGTATATATATACAATGGAGTACTATATGGCAATGAGGAAGAATGAAATATGGCCATTTGTAGCAAAGTGGATGGACCTCAATGGTGTCATGCTAAGTAAAATAAGTCAGGCAGAGAAGGATAGATACCATATGTTTGCATTCATAGGTCTAACAGGAGAGACCTGGCAGGGGACCATGGGGCG
>PJEM01016118.1:0-27036 GCA_004023845.1 Helogale parvula | reverse complement strand
CCGTCTCTCTGTTACGCCATAACCTTGCTCCAGTCAGTGAATGTTCCTAATGCTGCTGTTTCGACATTTGAATTTTTTTAATTTATGAAACACACAAATGTTTTTAAAAATGAAACACACATCCACACATACACACACGCTTTGCTATGTGGCTTCCGAGGTTTAAATTTCGAAACGTAAAACAAATTAAAACTTCACGACCACAGACCACCTCAAACCAGAAATACCTCAGAATTTTCTACTTGTGTAAGTTTTATTATATATTTTATTAGTTGTGTTGTCTCGTAGTAAGTATGTTTTAACGTAAGTTGGCTTTTATGACAAAGTTTGAAAGAAATAGAGAAAAAGAAAAAAACTTCGAGTCTTCTAGGGAGGGCTACCGTTTGGGTTCGGTAACGGCCTCTTGTAAGTGATTGTCATCAGCTGTAGGGTGGCTGTCTGGACCGCGCAGGCATTCGTCACTCTTCTTTGTGAAGGCTTTTCCCTGTGGTTTCTTGAGACTTTTATTTAAAAACTGGATCTTTTTCTTCTGGAGGGGAGGCGAGTTGGTGAGCCACGGGATGAGGAGGACTGGGGGAGTGGGAGAGGGTGCCTGCTCCCGACCTACGCGGAGGTCCAGATCTTTCTCTCAGCTTGCTTGGCCAGTGTTCAGAATGACCGGTGACCCCACTGTCACTTGGTCAGACTGTGGCCCTCACATCCGCCGAGGCCTTCTCCTTGGGAGCAGCGGCAGCGGAGGTGCCGTGCCTGGGGCCGTGGTCCCAGAGCACCTGGCCGGGGCCTGGCCTTGGCGGTGTCCCCTTCTTTGCGGCTTGGGCGCAGGGTGCCCTGGCAGGTGCCTCGGCGCCCCTCTCCGAGCTCCGTTTCTGCTCCGTGGGCCGGGCCGGGAGCTGGCCGGCGTGGTTACAGGGACAGGGTTGTTACTGTTTTTGGTTTGGTTTGTTTTGGTAAGCTGTGTTCAGTCTTTTTCTTATTTTCTTTTTCTTTTTTTTTTTTAAACTATTTTGTGCCGTGGTATTTTTCTTCCCTCGGAATAATTTTTAACAGCCAAACAGGCCTTACAGCAGTTGCTTTTCTTTTCCACTTATTTCTTTCGAAAGCTTTAAACTATTTATTGAAAAGTGCCATACCTGATTTCTTTAGCTTTCACCTCCAGCAGCGAGCACATCTCTACTTCTCCAGCTCCTGCCTTCCGCGGGGTGGTTGGCGCCCTGAGGCCCTGCCTCCGCGTCCGCCTTTAATTTTGTCCCTTCTGTCGTGTGCCGGCTGGGCTGCAAAGGCAGGGCTGTGGCCCTGGCGTGGGGCCTGCCGTCGGGACGCGGGGCCCTGGGCGGGCCTGTGGGCCTTTTCTATGGGTGCGCGCCCCTGGCTTCGGGGTCTTGGCAGGAGCAGGGTGTCCAGAGGTGGCACCTGTGAGGGGCCTGGGGCCCAGCTCTCCTGGTGGGGTGCTGGGAGGCCAGCTCTCTTGGTGGGGGCTTGGGGCCCGGCTCTCCTGGTGGGGAGCCTGGGGGCCAACTCTCCTGGGGGGGTTGGGGGACCAGCTCTCCTGGTGGGGGGCCTGGGGGCCAGCTCTCCTGGGGGGCTTGGGGGGCCAGCACTCTGGGTTCCAGGCCGCCTCCCCTCATGCTGTGTCGTAAAGCGTGCCCATCCGGCGGCATCCCTCACTGCTGCCCGTGGCAGAAACAGGAAAAAGATCCTTTTCCAGGGTGCACCCCTTGGGTCTTTGGCCTCAGATAAAGCATCCGTTGGCTGTCATGTATCCTATGGGGAGCGAACCATGTGGAGCTCTGGTTTGTGTTTTTTAGGTTCAGGGCTTCTGCCCGTGCTCCTCTCCAGGATTCACTCACCGTCCACTTCCGGGGAGCTCGGAGAACTGCTCCCCTTTGCCTCCCAAGCTCCCGTGGAGACTGGTGGGAACGGAGTCCGGCCTCATGTTCCCTGCCCGTGGGAGAGGCTGCCCCATCTGGGGTGGGAGGGTGGCCAAGTCAGGGGGGAAGGGGCCAAGTGGCCTGTTCCTTCCTTTCTAGTGTTCCTCCATCCACACAGCCTCCTGGCTGCGGGGCGGTCTGGGGGGAGAGTGTGTTCTCTGAAAGCGACATGCTCACTGGGAAGACGTTGTGAGCCAGAGAGATGCGGGAGCGAGCAGGAGACGGAGGAAGCCGCTGTGTCACAGTGTCCTGCAAAGAACTCTTACTGACAGGCCCTGGACAGAGCCCTTAGGGACTCGCGGCGTCCAGGTTTCCTCCGGGCACCGTTGGTCCCTCCCAGGATCCGGGAGGGCTGTCGGTGGACGTCGTCAGCAGGGAGGGGGGCGTGGCTGTGAAGGGTGGCGAGCATCACCCGCCCTCCTTGTCAGCATGGCCTCCGTGTCCCGTCGGTCCCACAGTTGTCGTGCCTGGAGGGACCGGTGCTGCCTGGTGCGCTAGCCATGGCTGACTCCAGATTCCTCTGGTCTAGGCTTGGGCGTGGGTGTAGAACAAGAGAGATCTTGTCAGGTCAGAACGGCTTCGAGTGGCCTGGGCCTCCTGCTCCCATATCCGCAGCCCTGTGAAGGATCTGTCCCCTCCCGGCCCCTGAGCCGGTTCCTGCACTGCGCCAGGGGCCGGGCCAGTCCTGTCATGCTTGTCTGTCCTGCTTCGGAAGGCAGAGCAGGTGCTCCCGCAGTTCTGCGAGGTTACCTTTCTCTCCAGCTGCCGCGTTCTTGCTCCTTGCTGTCCCTACGCTCTGCACTGAGCGCTCGGGCTGTGTGTCTGGGGTTTCTTTGGTGGCAAGCCCAGCTGTGTGTGTGTGTGTGTGTGCGCGCACGCGCGTGCACTTGCAGTGTGTAGCTCAGAAGGCCTGTCACGTGGTCCCTGTGCTCGGAGCCATGGGGGTGGGGAGGCGGCTGTGCCATCTGGGACAAGAGGACTGGGTGGCCCTCCTGCAAATGGGACTCTGCCTTTCTTAGGATGCAGTGTGGTTCCCAGCACCTCGGGGACACGGGATTTGGTGGTGGTAGCAGTGCGGTGAGCGTGTGTGAAGTCACGTGAGGGTTTAGCACGGGTCCTGGCTGTCGAGCGGCCACGCATTAATCCTCAGACCTTGGCTCGCTCGATGAGGATCTGAATTGGAAACCGTTTCCCAGGAGTTAAGGCCGTTTGGTCCTCAGTCTCCGCTACTGCAGTAGCCTGCTGGGGTCTTCATGGCTCATCTTGGGAGGGCTGGCCAGACCCAGTTCACATTTCAAGGGCCCCCTAGACCACCCCTTTCCAAGAAGCACAGTAAATTTACTCACCGATGCCCCCCTCTCACCCCCCCATCCAGGGTGAACAGCCAGAAAGGACAGAGCGCAAAGTGGCTTTTCTTCTCTTTTGGGTGCCATGAATTCCTTGGTTAGTGGCTGTTTGTAAAAGTTGAACTACTAAAACGGTAGCGAATAGGAGTTGAGCCTAGTAATGACGCGGTCAAGTGTTTATCAGCGGTGATGTTTTAGGGGAAGGAACAGGCCCGGTGATGCCGCTGAGGAACTCTTTTTCTCCTCAGTCTAGATAAGATGAATTCAGGGTTATATGCGTGGTTGTCTAGTATGGTTCTTGTAGTTGATTTGTAACCAGCAATCCACCTATGAATGTATCCCAAGCCTTTAGAAGGCTTGGCGTAGTTTTTTAAGATAATGATTTAGTTTTGTAGCAAAAAGAAACTGAAGATGCTCCCCTTGGAAATGAATTCAGTTGACTCTGCTACATTTTAAAAACTGTGGGTCCAAAAGACCCATAGACTCAGCAAATAAAGCTCCCAATTATCTATCGGGATAATTTGAATCTTCCTGTTTTATACTCATTTTGGGTCCATTATAATCTTTGGTTTGGACGAGATTTTGAATTTAAAGGATTTACCACTACTTAAATTTTACTAAGCTTTTACATTGTTGTGACTGTATCTTCCAGGTGTGAATGAAGAGGGCTCTGTGACTGGGGTCCTCCGTGTCTCCCTGTCGTGCCAAACTGGTGATACTTTATTTGCTCCCACAGTAGCTCGTAGAGGTGATACAAGTGATGTTTCCTCATGAGTCGAAGCGCCTGGTCTCCACCTGCCAGTGTGAGGGCAGGGGCCCCGGGCTGCCCTTCCTCCCCGGGTGTCTGTGGACCGTCCGGGGCCAGCGCACTTCTGAGAACCGCAGCACGCCATCCACAGGGCCCCGGAGAGGCGTTCGCGTGGGCACGTGTGTGTGTGTGCAGCAGATTGGTCAGACGTGGGCTCTCCCGGACGTCTGTGGGAATGTGTTGCGTTTCTTTGCGAAGTTTACATTTTTGAGCTCACAGTTAGGAAAACTATGACCCATTATTAGTGGATGCTTTTTAGGCAGGTGAGGATGGTTTTTGTTCTGTTTTGTTTTTTGTTTTTGTTTTTTTTTTTGTTTTTACAAACGGACGAGTTCTGTCTTGAGTCCTGGGAATTTCTGCTGTTGGTTGGGCATGGGATCATTCTCTGTTTCTCCCAATCACGTTTGCGTCGGAATGTTGTTAGGTAGCTCTGTAAATACAAGAGTAGGTTATATGATAGAGATATGACACTTGAAATTTTACTTTAAAAAAATCTATAGCTCTACATATATATTTAGTTATATCACCCGACAGATTCTTCTGCACAGTGTGGAGATTGTTTTATGCCACAGATTATTTTTATAAAGTCTAGTGAGTTTGATGAGAATGATTTTGTAATCAGAGTGATGAGCTTTACGTTTCAGGATAGATGTACACTGGAGTGCGGTGGTGTGAGACCTTCTCCCGGTGCTCTGTGGACTCTCTGATACCCTGGTGGGCGGGAGGCCGGCGTGGGTCTCGTTTGGCCAGAACCCCACGTGGGGCCGCGTGGGACAGTGACGCTTCGGCTCCGCCCCCTGCAGGTGGGGAGGCGGAGCCTGCGGTATGCGCTTCCTCCTGCGATTTCTTCTTCACGAAGGGTTCTGAAGCCGGAAGGGAGCTGGTGCGTTCCTGCCATCGGCTGTGGTCGTGTGAGGGCGTTTTGAGGACCCGAAATTATATGGGAGTGCGGATTGGGGCGGAGCGAGTCAGATTCAGGCTGTAAACACTTGAAACGAGAGTTTGGTGATTTGAGTGATCCACAACACTGAATTATGTAGGACCAAATCATCCAGTTCTTAAGACAGAATTTCCAGTGTAGGAACTATTCAGCGAAGGGGGGTGGTGTGTGGACACAGCAGTCAAGTTAAATGGGGAGCTGCCAGGTGCACGGTGTCCTCTCTGGTCGGGGCCTCCTGGACGTGCGTTCGTCCAGCGAGTCACAACCAGGAGCCTCAGGAGCTAAGGGCCTGGACCAGAGGGCATCTCCTAGCTGTCCTCAGCCCTTCCCACTCTTCCGGCAGCGGCTGGCAGGACTGCCGTGGCTCTGGGTGGCGGTCGTCATGTTAGCCTTCCTATTTTGGGGCAGGACACGGATGGTTATTTGGGCGAGGCTTTTCGATGGGGACGCAGGGCCGGTGAATAATGAAGCTAATTCTTCGCACGGTCACTGCCAGTACCAGGGCCCGGCTGAAGGCCTGCTCGCCAGCCCCCTGCTGCTGTGCTCAGAAGGACACGGGTTGGGACGGCTTTGTCAGGGGGTCCCTGATGTGTCATTTTAAACGAGCTGCGCTCTTTATTCAGTCTGGTCCGGGTGCAGTCCTACCCTTGGGCCCCTTTCATACTTGGAGCACGTTTAGTTTCAGCAGCCCCGCTGCTCTCCGGGACCCAGCCCGGCGCTCCTGCGCCTGCTCCCCGGGAAGAGCGCCTCTCGGTCCTCCAGCCGCGCATCTTGGAATGTAATTCTGTTGTGCCTTTGTTTTTGTCACCTGCCTGCCCCCAAAAGCAACTGCTGTAAGCTTTTTTCTACGTGTCTTTTCTAGCCCAAAACCCCCGCCTTTTCCTTTCTCCCAGCTCTGATTTCCGGACACAGTTCTGTGCCCCGGGTGTCCTGAGAACCAGTTACCTCAGACCTCATGGTGAGCAGTGTCCCCATCCGGGCCCTCCCGGGACTGCAGGCTTGGAACACGCACACGCAGGACCCCTGCCAAGTACGGGCGCTGACTTGTTTCCCACTGAGCCTCTTCCCGAGGACTGACGGGGGGGGGGGGGGGGCTCCCGGCCGGCTCTCCCCTGCACTGTGGCGGGATGGGTCCCGAGTGTCCCCTGAACGGTGCTTCCCGGGTTCCTCTTTGAATTCTGCCGTTCTCAGTATTCTCGTGTCTGCATAGGCAAAGCGATCCAATTGGCTGGTCTTGCATGCAAACGGGTTCCAAAGATGAGCTCTTTGTAACACATTCCCAGCCGTTGAAACTCAAATGTAGAACATTCCTTTAAATGGCAGGATTAAAAAACCCACCATCCACCACTGTGCATTTTGGGAAGACGTCTGTAGCGTATGTCGCTGTGAACTTAGGCCTTGCGGGATGTGGCTGTTTGTCATTTTGATGTATTTTAAATAAATAAATATATATATATTTTTAAAGAGCCTTTTTTTTACCAGTTCAAGAAGTTTAATTAACCAGCAGTCACCACATCTGAATTTTTGTCTCTGGGGCACAGACGGCAGACCGAGAGTAAAGTGGCAACTCAGCCGTGGCGTGTGGGCCGCCTGCGGGCCACCCTGCGGGCCACCCTGCTGACGGGGGGAAGGCCAAGGTCAGTGCCACCCCGCGGGTTCTGATCCGCCCGCGGAGGTGTGGCCTCTGCCCCAGTCAGCGGACTGTTGACTGGAGTCCCTGCGGGTACTTCAGCCCGAGTGGGGTTTTCTCAGAGCCCTGCCACGAGCTGAGTTATGTTTAGCCAAATAATTTCTCCATAAGGGAAAATGCGCTCATTCGAACGTGACCAGCGATGGCAGAGGTGAGAGCAGAAAAGATTAGGCAGCATCCGGGTTTTGGTTTGGAAAGTGTCCCCATCGCCATCAGAGGCGGTCTGAGAGCCGTGACCACGCGGAGACTCCTGCTCTCAGGAGACCTCATCTGGAAATGTTAAGACCTCCTGAGAGTGGAGGGATTGTGAAAATGCCAGCAGCTTTTTCCCCCGTTTTTTTTTTTTTTCCTAGAATTCTGTAGAAATGCAAAGAAAACTGAGTGGTACTTAAGAATTGAGGGTGAGGGTTACCGCAGAATAGAGCGTACATCTAGATTCCGTTCCATGCCACAAATCCACACAATGCCGTCTTTCAACTGTACAAAAGAATCTGCTTATGAATTTGACATGATCTTGAGGGTAGCGTCAAAGGGCCGGATTCTTCACCTGTTAATACTTTTCACATTTGTCCTCGAATCTGATAACTTTACAGTACTGTAAACTTAACTTCCCTTGAGTTTGATGTCAATTCTTGTGAAAAGAGCTTCTGCATGTAACAGACACACAGTTAACACAGCAGAATACAGTATTTGCAGGACCAACTTTGGAACCAACAGAAAATGTCACCTCTCATTTGCCATCTTATGTGTCAGTTTTACCAGCTACTTCTAAATTTGTACATTGTTTGTAAGGAAAAGAAGGAAGATCCCAAGGACTTGTCTAATTTAGTGGAGAATGTGTGTGTTGGGTTTAGGATGGATAGCAAAGTCTTACCGAGCTGTGTTACCTAACTTGTATATAACAATTGTAATTAAAAGTTTGGATTCACCTGTTTCTTGCAGTTTAAAACAATGAGTACTTGCAAACTCTGGAAATGTGACTTGTCTTAAGGCTGTAGACGTGAGGAAGCTCTTCAAGTGCTAAAGATACAGACTTCTAGTTTTTGGCTCAAATTCAGTAAGTACTGTTTGTATACCAGGATATGTGAGCTGTAAATGTAATAGGTCACTTTTCACCCTTGTAGCTATAAAATAAAAAAATTTGTAGAACAGAAATAGCTTATACTACTGAATTAACAAAAGTAATACTAAAGTATCATGTTTAAAACACACACACACACACACACACACAGTTAAGCTTGGTGTTGTTACCCTGTCTGGATCTGGAAAGTGTGTGGACTTTTATATATATACATATCTATATACATGAAGTCCACACAGACACATCTATATATTATATACATGCACACATCTAGAATGGCCTAAAGCAGACGTCCGTGTAATTACAGTTGCAAAATGAAGACATTTTGGAAAGAACATTGTATCATAGTTCATTCATTTGCAGTGGATCTTTGTTCCTTTTTACTGTGGTAATTTTAGAAATGAGTGTCAAGTTTGAAATTAGATCTGCTAAGTTGGGGTTTTGCTGCTTGAACTCAGCACTGGGTCCTCAAATAAACCGATGTGAATGTAGTTTTTCCCCCTGTGTGAAGAAGCAGCCACACCCCGACAGAATAGGAGGAAAAATCTAGAGCTATTTCAAGTTTTATCTTTTTGTATATGAAAATAAAATAATAATAAAACTACCGTGTTATCTCTCTTAATCACGCGGCAGGGGACTGAGGTTTCTTTTCACGGGAATTAGAAATAAATACAGCGGTGTCCTCCCACTGACAAGGCCGACAAATAAATACAGCGGTGTGCTCCACTTCCAGGGCCAGCTCGGCCACCCCTCCCGCTCGCTCGGTGTGCATGTCGCTGGCAATGGCTGAGCCCCTGGTCTACCCTGGCCCCCTGGTGCCCCGGAGCGCAGCACACGCCTTCTTTTCTGGCCTTCGGGAGCTCAGGACCTAGTTGCAGACATTGGGCTTCTACATGGACTCTCCTGGGACTTGGGCTAAGTTCCTGCAGGACAGGGTATATTTAACCACATCTCCAAGTTTTACCCACTCCCCCCAGTTCTATGCTTTGCAGACAACCCTGGGCAGTATTTTCGTCAGTGGAGCTGAGGAGCCTAGAAAATGAGTGTTATGCAGGATTACTGCAGAACACAGGCTCTGTCATTTCTAAACTCAGCTGAGTACCAGGGTCCCTATAGAATAACACAGGGAGGCCCCCCCCCCCCCCCCGCTCCAGATCTGAATCAGCAAGCCAGGTCTCAATGTTTTGGAGTTCCTGACTTTTCTCTCTAGATGGAAACATGATGCCCTGTGAATAAAATAGTTATCGTCTCTGTTGCCTAACAAAGAAGCAGGAAAGCCCCAGAAATTACCTCACTGCTTTCCTCAGTAACAGAAGATTTTCTTGGCCCTGGAATGATAATGGCTATGTGGAGAAACACCAGCTCTGAATCCTCCCGGTAGGGTCAGTACCTTTCTCTTCACGCCTTCAAAAGATTAAACAACCTGTCTGGAACTTTTCGAGAACAATTTTCGATGAAGGGACCCTTGATTTTGGAACCAACTGCCCAGCTGTTGGTCCATTTTACTCTTTCACATTTACATAGTTCACCGTTTATTAGTGAATGTCCCTAGTGGTAAGCACAGAGGAGAGCAAGGCTAACCTGGTTGAATGGGGACCTTAAAGCTAGAAGTGCTGGGGGGTTGGGCCAGAGGCTTCATCTGGTCACACTTTCCCTTCAGCAAAGGTATTCCTTCACCCGAAGAACCTGGACACACAGGCTTGCTCAAGTGAGCAAGTAGAAGAGGGTTCAGGGGCCATTAAGCCTGCCCTTCCATGCCTTCCCTTCAGTCTCAAGTACCCCTGTGGAACACTGTGGGTCCCCTGGTTACACTTTAAAAACTACTGATCCGGGGCGCCTGGGTGGCTCAGTCAGTTAAATTTCTGACTTCAGCTCAGGTTACAATCTCCCAGTTTGGCGGGGGTTTGAGCCCTGCGTTGGGCTCTGTGCTGACAGCTCAGAGCCTGGAGCCTGCTTCAGATTCTGTGTCTCCCTCTCTCTCTGACCCTGCCCTGCTTGCACTGTCTCTTTCTGTCTCTCAAAAATAAATTTTAAAAAATAATAAATAAAAACTACTGGTCCTATCACTTCATCTTAAAGGTGGGCAAACTGGCCCAGCGGGAGATACCCTGCAGTCAGGCAGCCCTTACTTCCAGTTCTCGACTTGCTGGGGCCAAGCGTGGGGTTCACTTGTTTCCGCATACAGGATCTGGATGAGGAAACACCACCTACCATTTATCTCTTGTTCTGTGTTTAACACGGCACGTGGCACTTAGGAGAGGGCCTTGACAAACAAACCCCTCTTAAACGAATGTATATAGTAAATTCTGGTAAAAAACAGGTAGCTTTGAAACCTACAGTTGCACCAGCATTGTCTGGTTGTATTTGTCAGGACTCTTGGTTGCAAATGATAGAAGCCGTTAAACAAAAAGGGGGTTGGGGCACTTGGGTGGCTCAGTCGGTTAAGCCTCCGACTTCAGCTCAGGTCAGATCTCACGTTTGTGGGTTCAAACCCCGCGTCAGGCTCTGTGCTGACCGCTAGCTCAGAGCCTGGAGCCTGCTTCCGGTTCTGTGTCTCCTTCTCTCTCTGCCCCTCCCCTTCTCATGCTCTGTCTCTCTATCAAAAATAAATAAAACATTAAAAATTTAAAAAAAAAACAAAAAGGGGGTTTTGCTGGAAGGTTCCTGGGACAAAGGGCCAGGCAAGCTTTGGGTGAAGGCAAGATGTGACTGGGCTTCAGGAGTCTTGGAATCTGGGGTCACAGCACTGCGGCTGCTTCACTTATGTCTCAGCGTTTTCTCCTCTGGCTTAGTGCAAAGCCAGATGCATCTGCTCCTTTGTCCACTTAGCAGGAAGCAAAGCTACAGATAGTGCCAGAGTTTCAAACGTCACAGCTCTGCTACCTGGAGAGACACTTCCAGATCCACCATCCCTGGAAAGATTCTGGCTGACCTAGCTCAACCAATTAGGATCACAGGTAGGGGACTGAATGTACAGAACCACTTTATAATAGGTATTCCTGGGGAGGGGGCCTGGAATCTGGAAGCTGTCAAAACAACATTCATGCTTCCTTAGCTGGATGTTGGGAAAAGGCCTCCGGCTTAAGGCCACGTGGAGTGCTCTTGATTGCGCTGCAAAGTTTATTTTGAGGGGGAGTGCATAAACCATCTCCATACTTGGTCAGCAGGCATTCAGCAGTCTGGATTTATACTTTGTCAACATAAAATAGGACTAAGTAAAAATTACTGACGTTTACAGAGCACTTGACACCCCAGGTTCTTCCCTAAACTCCACATGGTAATCTTTATTTAAAAAATGTTTAACGTTTATTCAGTTTTAACAGAGAGTGCAAGCCGAGGAGGGGCAGAGAGCAAGGGAGACACAGAATCCGAAGCAGGCTTCAGGCTCCCAGCTGTCAGCACAGCTCGAACTCACGCCGGCAAGTCAGCAAGACCGTGACCAGAGCCGAAGTCAGATGCTTGGCCCACTGAACGGCCCGGGCGCCCCTCTACATGATGATCTTTAATCCTCGCCAGAAGCGTATGGTCGAATCATCTTCATAATTATTTTATTGTTTATATATATAAACAAATTAATCCATATCTTTAATGTATGCTAGAATTGCTATCTGAAGAAGAGGAACCAGAAGCCCTGAGGTGGAGGGACACAGCCGAGGTGGAGAACGGCTGAGCCTCGGAACCCCTGCTCTCTGATTCAGGGCCTGAAGCCAGAACGGGGTACCGTCTTGCCTAGAAGCTCCTTAGGATGTGCAAAGCCGTTTTTAGAAGTTAGGACTCATCGCTTCTCGCCTTTTGGCTAAGATCAAGTGTAGAAGTTAGGACTCCTACACCGTGACTTCACAGCCAGGTGTCCTGAAGACACCCAACGCGGTGTAGGTTTTGCAATGAGCGGCTCCGAGGCCTGAACTGTAAATCGTCTGCTCAGCGGTTGAGTGGCACCAAAGGCACTTTCTTCACGCACGCCACTGCGCCCTCCAGACGTCCTGTCTCCCACCCATCACCGGATTCACGGGACTTAGGGTGGAGCGGGATACACCTGGGCCTCCAGACTTGTCACCAGGGGGCTCCCGAGGCGCTCAGCGCGGAGGGTGTGCGCCTGCGCCGTCCCATCTGGTGTCTCCGGAGAGGCTAAGGGCGGCCCGGGGCTGCGCATGCGTGTCTTGGTCCTGCGGTCCCGATTGGCTTTCCGGCGAGCGTGCAGGTGTGCGCGTGCGCCGCCGCGGAGGGCGGGGCCTTCGGGGAAGATGGCCGCGGGAAGTGTTGCTTCCCGCCTCCGGGGCTCCCGGCGCCTTCTGAGCGCCTTCGTGGCCGGAGCTGTGGTGGGCGCGGCGGGAGGCGGGTTCACGGCCGTGCGGCTGCTGCGGGGTCCTGGCGCTGAGGCCGCGCTGGCGGGGAGGGAGCCCGACGGTAAGTGTCGGCCTGCTCTGCCTTCCCGGCCCGCCTTCGGGCCGGGTTCCCGCCCGGGCCGCGCGTGCCCCGGGCTGCCGCCTGCCCATATCCCTCCATCTTCGTTTTCTCACCTTCTCCCGCCGAAGTATTTGTCACACGTGTTTTCGTGTCCGTGACCTCCGTCAGGTCGTTAACTCCGCGGAGCTCTCGCAGACGCGTTAGCTAACTGTCCTCATTTTGTCCTCGTCCAGACGGAGAGCACCCGCAATAACCCGAAAAAAAAAGGCAGAGAATTAGCAGCTGAGGACAGGCCAGCTCTGGCAAAGCCACGGGCGAGCCCAGCGACCGGAGCAGAGGGGCGTCGGGCGGTGGCCGAGGACAGGGGCGGGTTGCTGTGGGGAAGTGCCCGGAGCAGACGAGCGGGGCCGGGGCCGGTGGCCGCGCCGCACGGGGGTCCGCCTCTCGGAGGAGCTGCGCGCACGGCCGACGCTCGGGCCCGATGCCCCGGCGGCCGCCCCGTCCAGCCCCCCGTCCACGCCGCCTGCGCGCGGCCTCCCGAGGGTGCCTTATGTTGAACCGTGACAACGAGCTCGTGCCCGTTATTTTACGCTTGCCCCCACGTGCCGATGGAACCGCTCCTTCCGGTAGTTGGCATCTAGCAAGAGAACGGCCCGGGGCGCCGCAGACCCGGAGAAGGCATCGAGAGGGGGCAGCGGACGCGCGCTGCCCGCGTGCCTGGTCTCCCACCAGCAAGGATGGTCCCGGGCGTCCTGCTGTTGTGCTGGGGTTCCGGAATGTCGTAGAAGACGGTCAGGGGACGCCGGTCTTCTATACTCTGTAACAGGCGGTGCTTTTGTCCCCACGCTGGCTCTTAGCTAGCTCTTAAAATGTAACGAGGTAGGCTCTTTCCCGTTCAGTCGTCAGTGGCTAGTAACGACGTGGTTTTTCTTTGCCGCTTTTGTATTCACAGCACTTTATGGGGCAGATCTTTGGGCATTTGGTGTGAAAGCCCAGTAAGATCAGATCTTTTTAAAAATTTTTAAAATTCTTAATTAAAAATTTTTTTTTAATGTTTTTTATTATTTTTAAGAGAGAGAGGCAGCGCGAGCAGGGGAGGGGCACAGAGAGAGGGAGACACAGAATCCAAAGCAGGCTCCAGGCTCTGAGCTGTCAGCACAGACCCCGACGCGGGGCTGGAACTTACAAACCGTGAGATCATGACCTGAGCTGAAGCTGGATGCTTAACCGACTGAGCCACCCAGCGCCCCCGTTATTTAAAAGTTAAGGAGACAGCCGCAGTTTACCTTGATAAAACGGCACGACTGTTGGCGACGTCTGAGGTCTCTTCCCTCTGCCTCGGAAGTACAGTAAAACCTTGGACCCTGAGTCACTTGTTCTGCGAGTGTCCCTGCAAAATGGGCTAATGAGACTTCTGATACATTCAACTTGACAAACGAGCGATGTCTTGCGATCCGAGTCTTGCGATCTGAGTCGTACTGACGCCAAATGTCACATGATCACAACTGAGTCAATGGTTCTGGACATTCACTTTGATCAACAAATGCTTTTTAAAAAATGTTATTAGTTTTTTGAATATAATTTATTGTCAAGTTGGCTAACAGACAGTGTATACAGTGTGCTCTTGGCTTTGTGGGTAGATTTCCGTGACTCGTCGCTTACATAAAACACCTAGTGCTCATCCCAGCAAGTGCCCTCTCCATGCCCTTCACCCATTTCCCTTCTCCCTCATCCCCCCCATCAACCCTCAGTTTGTTCTCTGTAAAAAAGAGTCTCTTATGGTTTGCCTCCCTCCCTCTGTAACTATTTTTTACCCCTTCCCTTCATGGTCTTGTTAAGTTTCTTGAGTTCCATATACAGACTGACATTTCACTTAGCATAATACCTGCAGTTTCATCCACATTGCCACAAATGGCATGATTTCATTCTTTCTCATTGCCGAGTAGTATTCCATTGGATATACACGTGCTTTGGATTACAAGCATGTGTCCAGAACAAATTACGCTCGCAAACCAAGGTTATATTGTAATTGCAAAATGAGATCTGGTTGATTAGACTTTTGAGCCAGTCTTTGGTAAGTCTCACCCTTCTCCCTTTACTTATCATTTTCCGTTCCTAGTAAGAGTCACTAACCTTTTGTTATTTTTGTCCCCCACACCCCATTTTTTATTTTTAGGTTGTGCAGAAAAAGCTCTCTTGGAACAGTTTGGAGTCCCTTTAACTGGAACAGAGACTAGGCATTACACTAATCATGCCTTGTCATATGATCAGTCAAAGCGGGTGCCCAGATGGGTTCTTGAACATATATCCAAAAGCAAGATAATGGGTAGGTGGTTAGAAGTGATGGCATTGATGAAAGATGTTTCCGTATGTAGAACAAGGAAGACTGTTGAGTCCACTTTTTCCACATGATAGCACATTTAGGAAATAGTGATGTTTGTAGGCCTCACTTAGGTAAATGGACCTACCTGGTAGCCAAGGAGCCCCCAATGCTTCCCAGCTTCCTCAGGGGCTGAGAGGCTCCATATCCTGACAGGAGTTGGAAGGTCTGTCCTAAATATTGCTACAACTAGCACCATTCATTCATTATCGCCACGAGTATTTTAAAGTGCCTGCCATGTATCTGACATTGTCCTGAGCCTTGGGACCAGAGCAGGTGGCACTCTCCATGTTCGTGGCACTTTGAGTCAGGTGGTGGGTGGGTTGACCTGTCAAACCAATAATCCTGTATGTACACTTGCTTTCGGTAATGACTGTTCCGAGGGACACGTGATTGAAACTTGGGTTAGTATAAATGAGGAACAGTAAAGAATGTGATGAGAGATGATGGAGGAGGACTTGATTTTGATTAGCAAGAGTTCTCCCTTTAAGAAAGTGACCTGGAGAGTGGATGGCTGTTTGTTACGTAGGCAGAGGAGTTGGGTGGGCGATGGTGTGTGGACAGGAGCATTCCAGACAGAGAGAAAAACACACTTGCGTCTTTGAAGGCCCAATGTGATCAGTTCGGTTCCGTTAGGGAACTAACTAAAAGAAGGCCAGAGCGGCCAGAGCAAGGGAGAATGTGTGAAATGAGACTGGAGAGATAGGCAGGTGTGTAAGTCTGTGTGTTTTTCGAGACTCGGTGTGTTCCTGTAATTAAGGTGATATTTAATGTTAGGTTGGTTTCTGTGTAGATTATTCCAGCTCCCGGTATCTGCCATTAACGACTTGTTCTGTCTTTCTCACCCATAATGAGCATTATTGAGCTTTACCAGTTTAATAGCTGATTTTATTTCCATTTATTGGTTCCCAGTGAAAGTTAGTATTTTGTGAATTATTCCTTCTTCGTCAGTTATTGTTACCATTTTCAGTTGGGATGTGGTTTTTTGAATTTATTTGTGGGAGTTCTTTTACGTAATAAGGTATTACTTTTTGTCATATTTGTTTATTCATATTTCATTGGCTTTTAATTTGCCGTAGGCCCACACATTATTTCTCCTTTGGTTTCCAGCGCGTGCTGTGTTTGTGACTCTCTAGAGTCAAACCACCCAACAGATAGCAGAAGCCTTGGACTGCTAGCGGCTAGGAGGACACTGGCGGAGTTGGAAACTTTATCATAGCAGTTGAGAGTTGATTAGAGATTTACATCAAGAGAAACTCACTTGATTTAGTCTCAAGCCTAATGAATTTCCTTTAAATACATGACTTTTCCCAAGATGTAAGGAATTTCAGTTTTTCTAATTTCATCTGATTAAATTACCATTTTCCGAGGCATGTAAGAAGAGCAAGGCATTTCATGTTGTAAACCCTGGGAGCTGTGTAATTTGAGGAGGTAAAATAATATTTGAGAACAGGAAGCAGTGTATGTGACATTTACTTGATTTTAGTCTAAAGAGTCTTCTGTTTTCCATAATGACACACAAAATTACTCAGATTAACTCTGCTAAAAAAACGACAGGCAGTGTTAGTAGTAGTAGGTAAGAAGTATGTAGAAAAAAGTCACACACACACAAAAGAGTCAACATGATAGTAGTGGATTGCCAAGCCAGTATTTGGCGGGGAGCTAGAATCCAGAGAGGTAAGGACGGTCCTGGTAAACCAGAGTCACATTACTTCTGGTTCCGCACCTTTGTAGGGAGACCTTGTCTTCTAGGAGGCCCTCCCACATTAGCCTGGACCCCAGAGGGCGCCCTGTGGGAGGGTGGGTGAACCAGAACCAGCCTGCCTGCTCACCATCAGGGCCTGTGCCGGAGATTGTCTTGGCCAGGAGCAGAAGAGGGTCAAAAGGAAAACAAAAAATTTGTTCCAGAGAAGTTGAGGCCACCTACTGGCCATCATGCACACTTACAGCCCAAAGCCATGTAGCCTGTGTAGATGAAGTCCTTACGTCCTGAGCTGGGTCCTGAGCTGGGTCCTGAGCTGGGCTCAGCGTAGTCTTCCACTGGCAGTGCCTGCAGAGACCTGATAGAAGCTAATTTATATCCGTCTCAAGGAAGGCGTCTTCCTCCTCGGCTTTCAGAAATTCCTACAAATGAATTTTCAAGATAACCAGGCTTTCAAAGAAGTGATTCCAGTGGTAATGACACTTGAGAGAAGTTTACTAACAACTCTTCTGTTATTTTTTTCTTTATGACAGGGCTCTAAAAAGCTAGGTAGTAGGTAATTTATTCTGAGTCTTGGGATCTGACCATTTAACATTTTTCTGGCTGAGTGAGAAGACATTGGAATCAGTGACCTCATTGGTCTCCATTTTGAACTTTTTTGAATAGCAGCCTGCATATGTTTCATTTATCCCCATCATTTTTGCAGTTTAACAAGATCTGGCCTGATGGCAGCGGAAAGTGCAGTGTTAGCGTCTGGTGGTGTCCATTGTGGCAGACTATTCTGGTGGTGTCAGAATATAAAGAAAATTGAGCTGTTTTCTTTCCCATGTCGTACTCAGATACTTTGTTTCAGGAATTTCTGGGTTGAACTCATAACCTAAATGTTTGTTTTGTCATGGTTTAAGAGGCAGCAAGCAAGATATCAGAGACACTCACCCTCCCCGAGGCTGTGCCTGCCCAGGACAAATTGTTTTGTGTCTATATATATCCATTATTTCAGTACATATAAACTTATCAAGTACAGTTGCACATAATACAATACGTGAAGGTCTTTAAAAAAACAAGAATTTATTTAGTAGCCCGCTTTCTATATAGTTGAGCTATTTGGTCATATTTTTACTTAAATACTGCCCCAGCGATTTTTCTCCGGGAATCTGAAAGGCTAGAAACAAGAACGGGAGATAGCTGCACTGTGGGAAGAGCATTCTTTCCTAGACTAGTCCTTGCTAAATTCAGATGAGGCATCCGAACTATCCCAGGAACTTGAGACATGCACACAATCACTTAGTACTAGCTACTCAGAGAGATACTAGCCAGGAGCAGACGGCCTGCCTTGCTTAGAGAATCTTCAGGAATATTTATCCACTGATAACAAACCCATTTTGTGTGTTTTTCTCTAGGGGATGCGGACAGAAAACATTGTAAATTCAAGCCTGATCCCAACATCCCTGCAACCTTCAGTGCCTTCAATGAGGACTATGTTGGGAGTGGGTGGTCCCGAGGACACATGGCGCCGGCAGGAAACAACAAATTTTCACCTGTAGGCATATTTTTGGGGGGGATGGGGGTACGGGGCTGGCGGTCTGTACACCATGGGGCTGGGACGTTAAGGGCATAGGAGTCAAACCGTAGTATCTGAGAGTTACTATACTCCTATTTTGTAGTTTTCTTCCTGACTTTAATTCTTTTTTTTTCTTTTTGCTCAGATGGTGAGACATTCTTAAACAGGTTAGAAAGTAAAACTAAATGCTATGTAAAAGAACTGGAGGACCCCTAGAAGCTATTTATATATTTATTTATTTGAAAGATTTCAGACCTGTAGAAAAGTTGAGCGAACAACCAGCACATTTTTATCTGTAGAAAAATGGAAAAGATGGTGCAGCAAATACATTTTGATGCATTTTCTTTATGTGTGCTTACACATGTATGTACCGAAAATCCGTTGCAGCATCAGCGCTGAGTTGCAGACATCATAACACTTTATCCCTAAGTAGACGTTGCTCAGGAGATTGTATCGTCTAAGAAATGAGGATATTTGTATATATGACAAGAGTATCATTATACCGAGAAGCGTGTGTATTTTTGAATATTTGTACCTAGTAAACTCTAATATACAGTTCATGCTCAGATTTGCCAGATTGTGGTTGTGTTCTGGCAGCTTCCTTTGACCCTGTACTCAGTCGTGAATCGCAGATCACACTTAGCTGTCATGTATTTCTAGTGTTCTTTACGTTTGGATAAGTTCTCTAGTAAAGGAGAGAAGTGTCTTTTATGACATGGACATTTATTGCATCAGTTTTGGTGACTGTTGTCACTAAGGTAGTGGTTTTTAGCTTTAGAAACTCATGATCACCTTGGGATGTTTTAAAAAATCCTGATACCCAGACCCAGAGCAGTTAAATCCGAAACTCTAGGGGGTGGGACCCCGGCAGCAGTATTTTAAAGCTCTCTCTCAGTGTGCGTTCAAGGTTGAGAACCGCTGCTTGAAGAGAAGGTGGTTGGTGGCTGTGGCAGTTAATACAGATCAGTGGAAGGAAATGCAATGACAGCCTCGTATTGGGTCAGAAGTGCAACATGAGTGAACACAGAGGGGCCAGAAATTCAGACGAACAAGGCATTCTGTCACTTTACTAAAATGTTTGTATTATATTATTGAAATAAGGTTTCTTCACGGAGAAACTCTTTGCCAGGGGCCGAAAACTTACCCTTTAGCTTTACATTGGAAACTTTGTTCTTAGAGTCTGTATAAAGGTTTGAATTCTAAGAATTGTAAAGAAAGCCGGCATACCAAACTGCTTATTCTGTTATAGTCCCTATTTGGAATAATCTGTATTGGGCTTTCTGACCTGGGATAACTGTGCTTTCATTTATTTAAACAAGTAGTCACTGTAATTGCCTAGAGCCAATGTGTAAGGACCTGGTTTTTTGTGTGTCTGTAAAATCTGAAAGAGGAAGGCATTTCTGTGCAGGTTACTATTTTTATTTCTTTTCACAGCAAGCCATGGCTGAAACCTTCTACCTTTCTAACATTGTGCCTCAGAATTTTGATAATAATGCTGGCTACTGGAACAGGTGAGGGAGGAGGGGTGCACAGTGTGGTTCTGTAGGGCATGAACGATGCGCCCGGAGAATGTGCTAGTGCGTCCATGAGCTGTTTCTCTTTATCAAAGGCCGACGCTGCTGACGGTAAGTGCTTTGGACCCGTGGTCCGTGCGGTGTCGGGAGTCCAGTCTCTGTGGGAGTTCACGCTTCAAAGCCGGCGGCCGCTTGACCGTATTTGCACTGGTCAGAAGTCCAATTTTGGAAGAAAGTACTCAAAATATTATAGAGGCATTAAGAAATTTTGGAGTATGTCCAGAGTACACCAGTGTTTTTCTACTTGTATTTCAAGAGTTTCTGAGGTTTGTTTTTTTTTTAAGTTTTGGTACAGTTGAACGTAACTGTTAACCAGTTTTTGACAGAACCTAACTATCAAATTACCCAGTTTGGAGTGGTGCCTCTGTGGCTCGGTCGGTTGAGCGTCCTGATTTCGGATCAAGTCATGATCTCACGGTTGGTGAGATCAAGGCCCGTGTCGGGCTACATGCCGTCAGCTTGGGACTCTCTCTCTCCCTCTTCCTCTGCTCCTTCCCCGGTTGGGCACACATGCACGTCTCTCAAGATAAATACATGAACTTAGGAACAAAACCAACCATCTGGGCCTTCTGCGGGGTTCTGACACCTCGCTAGTTCCTCAGGGGATCTCTCTAAGCGTCTAAAACTAGCCCCGATTGAGGTCCTTCCGGGCTGTTGCATTTTCGCCAGACAGTACTTGTGGTTTAAAACAATTCGGGGAACACCCCACACTGGGAAGCCTTTAGCGGTCACAGCCGGAGCTCCCCGTTTGTCTTGTCTACACACTCGCCCCCCATGCATTGTTTTAAGCAGGTGACAGCTGTACTGTCTTACCTATCAGTGTTTTCATGTGTATCTTTGGAAGATAAGGATTTTTAAAATAACTTCATTTATTTATTTAGAGACGGGGAGAGAGGGAATCCCAAGCAGGTTCCATGCTGTTAGTCAGGAGCCCGACGCGGGGCTCAGACTCATGAATTGTGAGATCATGACCTGAGCCAAAATCAAGAGTCAGATGTGTAACCAACTGAGGCACTCAGGTGCCCCTAAACAATAAGGATTTTTAAAAAATGGAAGCAAAGTTTCATTATTACCCATAAAAATTTAGCAGTAACTCCTTATTATCAATTTTACAGTTAAGTGTTCAAGTTTCTCGGATTGTCTTTAATCTTTTTTTTCTGGTTGATTGGTTTGAATCAGAATTCACACAGGGTCCACATATAGATTTGGGTGATATGTTCATTTAATATTCTTTTGATCTGTAGGTTTCCCTTCTAATTCCTTTCTTTTCTTTTCTTTCTTTCTTCTTTTTTTGTCCTTGCTAATTATTTGTTGAAGACCTGGGATATTTGTCTTACAGTTTCCTTTGTGTTTGGCTGGTTGCATACCTATAGAAGAACTTAAGATTTTCCTGTCCTAAGGGAAATTTTTTTTGGGAGGAGAATTTACCTGATAATTAAGCATATATGCTGGGAAGTACAGTATCGTCGATTTTATTTTTTAGATCCGGAACGTGAGGGATGATGACATGCATTGTAATTTCTCATAAATCTCTCCCAACTGCAGTGTCAGAAAGTGCATATTAAACTAGCTACTCGCCATTTTCATCTAGTGAATTAGCAACCATTTAAATGATAAATCCCAGTGTGGAAAGGATTGTTGTGAAACTACAGTGTCATTTTTTGGAGTTTATAGAGTAAATTGGCACAATACCATTAAAAATACTGCTGTTGCATATAATCAAGTGTTACTAAAATATGTTTTCAGGAAAGTAGTTCTGGCCCTTGAAGTTTATCCTAAGGAGTGTTCCTTATGTAAGAAACGTTAGGATGCGCCCATGCGCCCCCAGGAGGGACGGCTAAATAAATAAGGCGCATCCACTTGTTGAAATGATGTATAACTCTTGAAAAGAGATTGAGAACTACAACACAGAAAGATAAAGGAGAAGAGAAAACAAAATTTCAGTTCTGAAGTATGTACTCAGCGCACACACAGGAAAATGCAGATAATTGTATGAATGTGTGTAATTTTTAAGTTTTCTGCAGGAAAGATGTGCCACAGTTCTTGCTTCTGTGCTCATGATGTTTTGTGCAATATTGTCTTGTTCATGCTCATCTGCGAAGTTCGGTATTCCTGATCTCTTTCCTAGGGATTTGGTAGTGGTTGGTTTGCTTTTCTGTGTTTGTGTCTGTGAGAGTTTGCTCTGTTTTTCAGAATGGAAATGTACTGCCGAGAGCTGACGGAGAGGTTTGAAGACGTTTGGATAGTGTCTGGGCCGCTGACTTTACCTCAGACTGGAAGCGATGGGAAGAAAACCGTTAGTTACCAGGTAGGGGCGTGTTTTAACGGTCACACTTATGTTATTTGTTTGAGGTCATAGTTTCATTCTGTATTCTACCTTTTAATTTCCTTTATTGAACACTTGTTGGAATCATAGGCACAGGGGATACGACGATGGATTAAAAAGCAACCGCTGACCTCAAGGAGCTGACAGTTTAGAAAGGGAGGCAGACACGTTATCAGGTGTGATGTGCTGCCGCAGAGGTGAACACACGGGGAAGGGCCGTCCCAAGAGGACTGACCACCTCTAGCTGCAGGGGCGGTCGGGAAGACTTAACAGAGGAAGCGATTCGTGAGCTAGGTCTGGACGGATGAGTGAGTGAGTCAGTGAATCGCTGTCTCGTACACCTGAAACTGATACAACACTGGGTGTTAAATCTGCGGGAATGAAAATCTTCTTAAATGGGGAGAAAAAGGAATACACTGAGCCAGGAAGGGAGCATGGGAGTGCAAAAGATGGGGCAGCGCGAGCGCGGAACCGCAGTGACTGACGGCAGGGGCTGGAGTCCAGGTACCGCTGATAAAGATGGGGGGGGAGGCTCAGAGGGGATGAGGATGTCTACAGCTACTGGTAAGACAGGAGCCAGATGGCAGAGGGCCTTGTCTTCTATAAAGGCTTAGATTTGAACATTGAGACAACAGTCCTAGACTTGTTTTAAGTGTGGGAGACGTTTGGTTTGTTTTGGGTTTTCTAAAGCGCATTCTGGCAGCCTGGGTAGGAGGGAGGTGAGGAAGGGCTGTGTGAAAGGGAAGTCAGAGATCAGGTGAATGGGCCGTTCCGGTGGGCCGTCCGTGCCAGAACGGACATGGGGCCGGACTCGGGCAGCAGGGGGGACGGGAGAGAGTCCCCGTGAACTCGTGTTTCGGTGAAGAGAGGGAAAAGCGGCAGTGAGCAGAGTAAGTGAGAGGAATGGCTTTTCTTGTAGATGCTTGAGTTTTTAAAAAAGATGAAGTTTTTTACAGGCAAGATGTTTGAGACTTTGTGGACCGAAGGAAAGGGCTTAAACTGTAAGGGCAGAACGAGTGGTGTGAGGGCTCACGTGCCGTGTGAGCATAAGCGGCGTGAGGGTCGTGTCGAGGAGGCTGAACCGATCCTGTGCGTCCCGTGAGGTCCGTACAGGGTGGGGACGCAGCGGGCTGAAGGGGAAGAGGCGACGGGGCAAAGAGGGCTTGAAGGACTTCCCTGCAGGCCCGAGAGACGCATTTGGAGGCAACGCCTAGCTCAGCTCTAGGAGTACAGCAGGTACTTAATAAATGCTGGTCAGGCTAACTGATACTACTTTAGAGAGTCTGTGATAAAATGGAATGAGCTGAGAAACAGATTTAGGGAAATAAAAAGAACTTCAGGGTGTGTTGTGTCCCACTGCTCGTCCTCAGCCTGTCTGCACCGCCGCGCAGTGCTGTGCGGGCACCCAGAGTTCCCCGGGTGCCGCGCCCTCCAGCGTTCCCAGGGTCCCCACGGGGGGCGGGGCTGGCGAGGGAGCCAGTGGTGTAAGCAGGCTAATCTCTCTCCTCCGATCAATTTGCGAATTTGATTTTAGTGTTTTTTGTTATATTAGAAGAAAAGAATCAGCTCCCTGTATTGTCTTATTTTTAAAATACTAATTATTCCTGAGCTTCGTCAAATCCTCTTTTCCTCTTATCATTGGGAAAGAGGTTCTCCTAACTTTGACTTTTAAACCGTAAGGGATCAAGTTAGTTTTATGTGTGCTTTGTTTTCATAAAATTGGAAGATTTATAAGTAGCTTACTGTGTAGTAGGAGAATTTATACAAAGTTTATAAGGAAAAATTAACCCAGTAATTAAGAGTACTTCACTGACAGGGTTTTTTTTTGTTTTTTGTTTTTTTTTTTTGGCTGGATATTTCTGTTCAATATGGGTTGGCCAAATGCTGTAATATGTTTTTGGCCAGAAGTATATTTTTTTCCTTAAATCGGATATAACTTGTAAGTACTATGTATCCGCCAGCTGCTTCTGCTGAGCAGGCCTACAAGCAGAGTATGTTAGCACTGAGCACACCTGGAGACCAGATCTTGGCTAAAGAGCCGTCTTCCGGGCGCCTGGGGGCTCCGTGGGTTAAGTGTCCAACTCTGGATTTCTGCTTAGGTCGTGACCTCACGGTTCATGGGCTCGAGCCCCACATCGAGTTCCCCGCTGACAGCGCAGAGCCTGCTTGGGATTCTCCCTCTCCCTCGCTTCCCCTTCTCCCCAACTTGTGCTCTCGCTCTCTCTCTCTCTCTCTCTCTCAAAATAGAAACTTAATGGGGCACCTGGGTGGCTCAGTTAAGCATCTCTTGATTTTGTCTCAGGTCATGATCTCACGGTTTGTGAGTTTGAGCCCTGTGTCAGGCTCCATGCTATCAGCTCTCAGCTCACAGCCTGCTTGGGATTCTCTCTCTCCCCCTCTCTCTGCCCTTCCCCTTCTTGTGTGTTCTCTCTCTTCTAAATAAATAAATAAACTCTAAAAAACAAAAGCCACCCTAAAATAATCCTTAAGTGAAAATTAAAAAAGCATCTTTTACTGGAAGAACCCAGCATGTGGAAGAGTGGCCGATTCCGGGCCTTCTGTGGGGAGGGTACAAAATGGAAGATCTTGTCCAGAAGGCAGGAAGTCAACGGTGAGGGCACGGCAAAGGACACGGGAACCCGCTTGCCGGGGCTCCGTGTTCCTGTGTCGGGGGTTCTTGGATACCAAGACATAATGGCCTGTAGACCTACTGAATTGAAGAAGAGTCCTTACTTCTGGTAATTAAGTAAATACATGAGTGTAAGGAAAAACTTCTGCTTCGTGTACAGTGTCAGTTAATAAATTTATAAGAATGAAAGGGTTAGAAAAATCATTTTTCACCCATCATGGTAGTCAGTGATTCAAGCAAGAGCATCAGTAGATGCTAAAACTAATGAGTGAAAGTTTTATGGGAAAGGAAGTAGGAGGTTTATTTAGTTAAGAGTCCACCAATTATGTTTATATAACAAAGCAGGAAATGGTGACTGCACAGTGGAGAACTTGAACCACACGGTCAAGGTTGATGTCGTCAGTCATGGGATTACGGACGAGCGGTTTGCTGGTGTGACGCCCTGGAGAACATGGAGTCCCGTGTGGGGTGTTTCCGCCAACGCGCCCGGCAGTGGGTGTCTCCGTGCACGACTGTCCGGCAGACCCGAGGTGTCCCAGAACCAGGGCCCTTCCGTGACTTGGCCGCCTGCGCTCTCCACGAGGCCAGCGTTGTCGGAGACCAGGCCTGACGGGCTCCCTGCTCCAGAGTCAGTGGGGCTTACACGGTCACGGAAACAAAACGCATTGTGTGATCTGGGTCAGATCCTAGATCACAAAACAAATGATAATGTCTAAGAAGGACGTTATTGGGACATTTGAGGCCTGTAGATTAGATCATTGTCCTTTGTGCGTGGTACATTTGTACTCTGCACTCTCTCGCCCTGTGCCCCTTCCCTGCTCGTGTGCATGCTGTGTTCTCTCTCTCTCAAAAATTTGGAATCTATTTTTCATAAATTATGTATTATGTTAGAAGTTGTGAAGCTACTTATATTAACCATAGTTTAATCTTGATGCTTTTTCTCCCCCCTCATGTTGAAGCCATCGTTTCCAAACAGTCTTTTAAAGACTTAAAGTATAAAAATTTATGGTTATGGAACTCTCTGTGCATCATAATGAAAATGGTAACCCTTAAACATGAACGCAGATGACATCATGACGAATCTCAAGGAGTAGAAGAGGTGTGGGAAGGACCGTATCCGGTCCCAGCACCCCCGCCCCGGCTCCTCACTCTTCTGCTGGTTGTCTGCCTGTCTGAGAAGAATGGGCGCTAAGTTGTATTTCTTCATTTTGATTTGCCCATTTTAAATAGTCTCTGTTGATGCTTTCACTATGAAATACATGAATTTTCTTTGTTCACTTCACACACTGTTCCATTATGTCCTTCATGTTTAGTTCTTCTGTTGGTAAGCTCATCATCAGGAACTTCATGGAGTATGCTACCCTTTCCTTCTTATCACTTACGTGGCATCAAGGTTTATAGGGTTTACGATTGCATTTGCTAGCGGTGACTTGGCCTGAGCTTTGCCTGTGGCCGAGATTCTGGACATAGGTCTCTGGTGGCCCAGATACGGTTAACACGCTGTGTTGTTTTGAATTAGTTGCTAATGTTTCATAATTAGGCTGTTTCACATAGAAATCCAGATATTAGGGGCGCCTGGGTGGCTTAGTTGGTTATGCATCTGACTCTTGATCTCACGGTTCGTGAGTTCGAGCCCTGAATCGGGTTCCATGCTGACAGCTCGGAGCCTGCTTGGGATTCGCTCTCTCCCTCTCTCTTCTCTCTCTCCACTCTCCCCCTGCTCATACGTGCTCTCTCACTCCCTCTCTCTCTCTTTCAAAAATAAATAAGCTTTAAAAAGAAGTGTTTAGAACAGTCCCGGTATTAGCGCCTCAGAGGGAGCGCAGACGCTTACGCACTTGGTGCACGTCCTGCAGGGGACGCGCAGCGGCGGCTGTCTCTCTTGGCCGAGCACACGCTTTTCCAGTCACCGTAGTCTCACCTGGCCCGTTTCATCGCTGGCCTTTGGGCTGTGGAGGCCTGGCCCGTGGGAAGTACAGAAGCAGCTTGGGGAGCTCTCCGAACGTTTAAGCGCAGCGCGGGGATCTGTGGAGAAGCAGATACAACCCAGTATTACTCAGTCTCCGCCACTGAGAGAGAGAAGTGTTCCACTGACAACAGAAACCGGACAAGCGGGGGTTCAGGGCAGGCATTAGAATTGCTACTGTGAGAGTGGGACGCCAGGCTCTCCCTTCGCCCCTCGGACCGTCTAAGCTTCCCGCCCGACTAGCTTTAAAAGGTTCATCAGTTTCTTCCTGAACACCCTTCTCAGAGCCCTCTGACTTCTGTTCTATCCCAACTGCTCGTTTCCTCCCTTCCAACCCTTCTCTCCCACCTGCCCTCCTTTCCTTCCTTTCACTCAGCACATATTTATTAAGCTCCTACTGTGTACCTGGCACTATTCTAGGCATTTCTGATAACAGCAGTAACCAAGGCTGTGTGTGATCCGGAGCTTAGGTTAGTGGAGAGGGGAGGCACTGTAAGCAAAGTGCCATAGAGCAACAGAAAACACCGAGGTGGAAAGGAAAGGGTCTGCTGCTAAGAGGAAACGAGACTAAGCTGAAACCTAAGTGAAGTCAGGGAGTAAAATATGAGGAATTTTCCAGTAATTGTAAATACACGGGGTGAGATTAGCTTGATGCATGCAGGGAGCTGCAGGAGTGCCAACGTGGCTAGAGAGGGGGC
>PJEM01016117.1:0-27073 GCA_004023845.1 Helogale parvula | reverse complement strand
CGAGGGCCTGTGGCATTGACACTGCTCAGGACCTTGTTAGACACACCAAACTCCTGGCCTGTCAACACCCACAACGTCTTAATTTGCATTTCAACTAGAACCCCAGGTGATTCGTGTGCACCTTGAAGTTGGAGATGTACTGGACTAGAGTAGGTTTTCCCACATTCTCAATTTAACCTTAGAGGCAGGAGGATTATTTCTGTTGGGAGCTGTCCTGCTCACTGCAGGGATTCAGCAGCATCCCTCAGACATTTCCAACTATGCCCAGGGAAAAAGAATCATTCTGGGTGGTGACTATGGGCACAGAGTTTGAAAACTGGAAACATCCTGACAGGATCCAATGAGCACCCATCTGTTTCTGCAATGATAACTTTGACAAGATCAGTAAGTTTGTCAAGCCCCATTTCTCCATGGGAAATGGAGTTCACAATAGTACTTCCTTACAGAATAGACTTTTATAGAAATTAAATCAGGCAATTCCTAGGGCTGCTGAACTCAGATGTTAGTGCATAAACAGATGTAAATATATCTCTGACAATTAACAAACATTTTATAATGGAGTTTTAAGTAATGGCTCTGAACTTGTGATATAAGTGAGAAATCCCTAATTGTTTGGCAAAACTGTCATGAAGCCCACGACTATAGTGCCCAAGGTTTTATATCAAAGAAACAAATTTCACATCAATGTTGAAAAATAGAAAAGTTACTTTCTAAAGGTATCAGGGGCTGTGTCTTCAACGAAGACGATGCTTTGAAGAGCCCAGTGGACCTGGTCAAAACTGATTTCTCAGTCTAAAACAGACAGAAGAAAATATTCATTCAGAATTGGGATAAGGTGCTGGGAGTCTAGATCTCTGTAAGGCAGAAGAAGTAATAGAAAAAGAGTAAGAAAAACTGGCTTCAGCCGTCTTATCATTCAGTCTCCTAGGAACAGAAATTCAACAGGAAAAAATTCCTTCCTGTCTACACTGGTGTCCCATAGGGAAATCAGGTGCCTAAAGGTGGGAGAAACAGAGGGAAATGTGCCTGATGAGCAGAATTAAGAGGCTGTAAATACCTTCTCTGATGTGGTGCCACAGTGTGTGAAACCTCGGGCTGGAGAAGACACGGTCGTTTCTTTTGCAGTCCTAAGTCTGGATGGGGCACTGACCTGTGACTCATCCCTGCTCTCACGTCTGGGGACAGATTCATCCTCTACCATCTACCAATGAGGTATGTATTTTGATTTGCATGTAGAGACCTTCCTTTCAGAGACCCCAGCAAGATGAGTTTTAATTCTAGTAAGTACTGAAGGAAAAGGTCAAGAGAATGAAAGTCAGGAACATTTACCTGAGGTCACCTGAGAGCCAGTCTAGCCTAACCCAGAGCAGAGTTTGCTGTGGTTGTTTGCTGAAGTGATTAGTGAATTGTCTGATTGATTGGTGTATTTATGATGCTATAACTAGAAGTAAATATTGAACTCAGAAATGCAAGGTTCAAAGTTAACAAGTAAATGATAATAATGGAAACCCAATTAGAAGGGAGATGGGAAGCATAAAGTAGAAACTGAGAGCAAGGATCTTTGCAATTAACCAGTGTAGAAAAGTCAAGTACATATACTGAAGTGAGAACATTCTCTTCATTTTTAAGATGAGACATATTAGACTAAATTTCCTTGCTGATCAGAAAAATCCAGATGAAAGATGTCCCCAAGTACATCCCTGTAAGATCCGTACATGAAACATAATTGCACAGCATCTTCCATCTCTTGAGTATTGAAATAAAAGTTTTTAGAGGCACCTGGGTGAGACAGTTGGTTGAGTGCCCAAATCTTGATTTCAGCTCAAGCCATATCAGGGTTCATGAAACTGAGCCCCACATTGACTTTGCTCTGACACCACAGAGCCTGCTTTGGATTCTCTCACTCTCAGCCCTTCTCCTACACATGCTCCCTTTCTGTCAAAATAAATAAATAAACAATAAAAAATAAAAATAAAAAATTTAAAGGTACTATGTGAAAAGGGGCATGCTAATGAGCTCCCTTAACTATGAACTCATTACCTGTGAATATGAATATATTCTGCTTTGGCCAGCCACCCACTGTCTCTACTGAAAGTTGTCTGTGGGAGTCTTTGCTGTTTGCATAGTGGGGTTAGAATGGCTTCATTTCTGCTTTTTTATTCCTTTTTTTAAATTGACATCTATTTCACCCACTTAGCTACTTGTCATTTTGCTTATTTTTTAATGCATGTGTAGATGTATTTGCGCAGAATTTCTGAGATGGTATGAACTTTGTGCATTAAGGTCAATGACTACACACACTCTCTCCACAGCTTTTTCTATGTTTATAGATTTATATTTTTCTGAAAGAACTGATCTGTCACCTTAATGTTTTTCCCTTGTGAAGACCTACTTTCCACAAAAGTAAAGTCAATGTCATTCTGCATATTTATTGCTCATAAATCACCCATCTACATATGTCCAACTAGTTTTCACACCTCTCTATTCCTTATTTGTTCGTTTTGGCCTTTTATTATTGGATCTATTTCTAAAATAGGAATTCCAACACTTGGAAGTCATTCTTTTTGAGGTTTGACTAAGAATCACCTTTCCCTTCCATAGGCATATGGATAGGTACGTCTTTCTTTAGGTGAGATGAAATTAAAACCTTAACTATCACTTTCTCTCCACATGAAAAGACGTTTTCATCTTCCTTTATTCCTGAATCCTTAGCAATATAAATTAGATTTGGACTCATGAACTATCATTACACTATTATTCTTTTAAATCTTTTTATTCAAAAGTTGCTTTGGATCTTCCTTCAGTTTTGTTTCATGCAGTGGTTTTTGAACCCCTCTGCTGAACCTGAGTGTATTTAAATTTTCACTGTTTCTCTTTCTTCAAAGTCTTCATTTCTTTTAAATTTTTAAAAACTTTTCTGTTTTATGCACACATATATATTCACACACTTTCAATTAAAATGTATAAGAGGACACCAATGCATATTGTGAGCACAATCTATGTTCTGACACAGTCATTCTTTCTAGCTTTTCTCTGCCAGTCCTTCTGACTCAGTCGTATCTTACCCATGTTTGTCTAGTGAAGTAGTAAAATGCTGATTCACTAGTTCTTTTTCTTTTAAAAATTTTATTTTCAAGTAATACCTACCGCCAGTGAGGGACTTGAGCTCACAACTTCAAAATCAAGAGTTTCACCCTCCGCCACCTGGTCCCACCAGGTACCCCTGATTCATTATTTCAAGGCCTGTATGACATATCGTGGTGTGGCTCTGTCATTTAAACTTTTGATAGTCTTGAGTATTTTTCTCATTAAACTACTATTGTATCAATACTACAAAATATTTTTAAATATGTAAACTGTTTCTCAACCAAAGGGGATTTTGTCCCTAGGGGATATTGAGTAATGTTCAAAGACATTTTTTGGTTGTCACACTGGAGAGGGGTGTGCAACGGCCAGGATGTTCTAAACATCCTACAATACCCAGGATGCTCCGCACCACAGAGAAGAATCTGGCTCAGAATGTCCATTCAGTAGAGACTGAGGAATCCTGAGTTCAAGAGTATCTGTATTTTTGTTTAAAGTTTTTTTTTTCCACAAAAATCTCTACACCCAACATGGTCTTGAACTTACAACCCCAAGCTCAAGATTCATGAGCTCTACCAACTGAGCCAGTCAGGCACCCCAAGAATATCTGTACTTTTAATTCTTGTAACTGTCTTCACAGCCTCCCGAGATGTTATAATGCTTTGCAGTTCTGACAGCAAAATTAGAAAGTGCCCCTTTGTACTTGTTTAAAAATTCCAATGCCACTCAATGTGACAGCCCTTTGATTTCTCAGGATGATGAGTATGAAAGAGACTTCTTATTGGTTTTTTAAACTATTAGTGAACTCAAGGAAAGATTCATATATTTGATCTCTATGTTCATTTGTCTGTTATGATTATATGTCCACATACTATATGCCCTATTTATCTATAATCATCAGCATTTCAAATAATTGTTGGAAATCACACTTCTCTATTGATTTTTAGTTATGTGTTTTGGGCCATAAAATAGTTTTAAATTTTATTCATTGAAATATATCTATCTTCTTATTTCTGAGGGGTTTTTTTTTTGCCCTAATTATGATGGTCTGCCCACCTGTAGATTTTACATGTAGCTTTCTAGATGTGTATCTAAAATGCAACGGTTACTCTTACACTAAGGGTTTACTCTTTTGGATTTTTTTGTGAGATGTGTGAAGTAAGGACTCACCACACTTCATTCCACATAGAAAGCCATTTATGCCAGCTTTCTCTCGACAGTCCAGTCTTCTTACTACATTTCAATGAAGCTCTGTCATGCATTCAAAGTGCATATTGACTGAGACCTGATTCATGGTTCATTCAACAAATACTAAACGTGTACCTGATATATACCAGAAATTCCTTTTTTTATATTTTTTATGTTTTTTGTTTATTTTTGAGAGACACAGAGAGACAGTGCGAGCAGGGGAGGATCAGAGAGAGTGGGAGACAAGAGTCTGAAGACAGGCTCCAGAATCTGAGCTAGCTGTCAGCACAGAGCCCGACGCGGGGCTCAAACCCACTTAACGGTGAGATCACGACCTGAGCTCAAGCCGGATGCTTAACCGACTGAGCCCCCCAGGGGCCCCTGTACCAGAAATTTCTAAGAACTTAATATGTTAAACTCTTTTATTTCCAGGTCTTGGGAAAGTTTATTATTCTTCCATGTTGATTTTGTTGACTTACTGCTCCTGTAGATCATGTTTCAGTTCGTTCTCAAAACTCCAATTTTGTTGAATACGGTTGTATTGAAACTGCTCTCTTGAACCTGGTTTTATGTCGTCTATCACACTTTGTATTTCATAATCTCTCATGTTCTTGAATTTATTTCCGTATAAGTGCATATACATCCACATACTTTTGCAAAGAAGAAAATGAGGTTCCTGCTCCTTTGGTAATGACACACAAGAGTGCAGTGAAATAAATGTGAGTACAAAATAATGTCCTCAGATAAGTCACATACAGATTATTCGGAGTAAGAGGATAGATTGTCATGGGGTGTGTAGGACTTTATGGAGTCTGGGGATGTCTTTGCATGTTGGATAAGGACCTAGAGCATCACTACCTGTGCTCATCAGACTTGTCATGAAAGTGACTAAAACCCAAAGTGTAAGAACAAATACACACAAAAAAAGATGTCACATAAGAAAAGTGATAAGGGGCTTGCTTCATCCTCTGTTGGGCCATATAAAAACTGATCAGTCAAATGAATATGGAATAGACAGAGGAAAATCAAGTCTTCTGCTCTCTGGTCTCTGGTAATAAAAATGCCCTAATTGTGAGAAGTGTTGGTCCATTCCCTTGTGATGTTCCATATATAAGACGTTTCACACCATAAAGATGTCACTACTTTCGTCTTTTGGACAAATTTATTTTTGTTCACTCATTACTTTTGCTGGCTACAAATGGGATGTCACCAGGATCGGATGCCACCAGCACGATTTTTTCTCTCTCTCTCTAGTCATCGAACATAATTTTTAATGTTTCATTACATACAGGTCAGAAAGTGACCATTCCAAAATGAATCCCCAAGAGTATTTGGGCTTGGGAAGCTACAAATAGGACATTCTGGGTGCTATTTCTACATTTGTTCTGGGAAAGGGAAGATGATGTGTATGCATTCATATCCTAAACAGTGTCTTGAGGCAGGCAGGGGGAGATGAGAAGGACATAGAAGTGACACACAGCAGGAGGACACGATGCATTGTGGTGTGGTGTCGTGTGTGTGTGTGTGTGTGTGTGTGTGTGTTTGTGTGTCTGCAGTGAGAGTAGGTCTCTGAGCAGAGGTACATGGACTCCTCTATTTCAAGGTGACCTTATAATACACAGCTTAGACTCCATCATAAAATGATACTGAAAAAAGATGTTCAATTGGCAGGACACTACTGTAACTGGATTAATAAAGTACAAGAGATACATAGTCTGGACAAGGGACTCCTTGTGTCTTGAACTTTAGGCAGCTGTGAGGCCACATGGTTCTACAAAATTCAGAACTATTACCTTTGGTCCATTCTCCTTAACACGCTGACTTCTTTCTGGGCCTAGATTTTTCTGGGGAAAAAAAAGTACTTCCTCAGGGCCTTTCCCCTGGTGGGCCTTCTGCCAGTTTCCAGGCAGTTTTCTCCCTTCTTTCAGGTCTCTGCTCAAATGTCACCTTCTTAGCCCATCTTGACAAACACCCAGCATAACACCCCATCCATTCTCTTCTTTTACTTGCTTTCACTGTCTTCATAACCTCTGCCTCCATCTCAGGATTATTTATTTTTACATATGCATATATCCTATCACCATCACTGAATATTAGGTAATTTTTCTGTTCAGCCTCTTCTACTTTATGACATGGAAATGCTGAAAACATGACCGGTGCTCTATATATGCCTCAAATGCATGAAATAATTTTTTTATTAAATATTTACAAGACCTAGTTTATTGGAGAACATCTCATGTTGGGACAAATTTCCTAATCAGAGACGAAATAGGGATCACCTCGAAGGACTCAGATCCACTCAGTTCCAATATACTAGGAAACCTTTCTTGACTGGAAAATGCAACAATGGGAGCCATGTCTATTTATGTGAAAATTAGTCATGTTATTTTCCTCTGTATTGGCAGTGGCCTCCACAGCATGGACCCAGGAAATGAGACAGGAATTTCAGAATTTCTTCTTATGGGGTTTTCAGAAGAGCCAGCACTGCAGCCCCTCATCTTTGGGTTTTTTGTCTCCATGTACCTCATCACTGTGTTTGGGAACCTGCTCATCATCCTGGCCATCAGCTCTGACTCCCACCTCCACACGCCCATGTACTTCTTCCTCACCAACCTGTCCTTTGTAGACATTTGCTTCACCTCCACCACCGTCCCCAAGATGCTGTGGAACATCCAGACTCAGAGCAAAGTCATAACCTATGCAGGTTGCATCACACAGATGTATTTTTTCCTATTCTTTGCAGGATTAGAAATCTTTCTCCTGACTGTGATGGCCTATGACCGCTTTGTGGCCATCTGTCACCCCTTGCATTACACGGTCATCATGAACCCCAGGCTCTGTGGACTGCTTGTCCTGGTGTCCTGGGTCCTGAGTGCCCTGAATTCCTTGTTACAAAGTTTAATGGTGTTGCCGCTGTCATTCTTTACAGAGGTGGAAATCCCCCACTTTTTCTGTGAACTCAATCAGATGATCCAACTTGCCTGTTCTGACACCTTTCTCAATAACATGGTGGTATATTTTGCAGGTATGTTGCTGGGTGGTGGTCCTTTCATTGGGATTCTTTACTCTTACTCTAAGATAGTTTCCTCCATACGTGGAATCTCTTCAGCTCAGGGCAGATATAAAGCATTTTCTACCTGTGTGTCTCACCTCTCGGTTGTCTCCTTATTTTATTGTACAGTCCTGGGAGTGTACCTTAGCTCCTTTGCCACCCAGAGCTCCCACTCAAGTGCTATAGCCTCGGTGATGTACACGGTGGTCACACCCATGCTGAACCCCTTCATCTACAGCCTGAGAAACAAAGACATAAAGAGGGCTCTCAAAAGAGTCATTGGGGTTCCAGCGATGTAAGGGCCAATCTTCCTGGGGCTAAAGACCTGTCGTGTCCAAGAGTGCAGGGCTCAGAGCCTCAGAGAAGGAACTGCTCTTCCTTGAATAGACTGTTGTGGTAGAATCTCCTCCTTCTATTTTTCTCCTGGAATTTCCATTTGTTTGATTTCACCATTTCTATACATTATGTAACTGGATTAATTAAGCTTCAGATCTGTCTTATATACAGTTTCTCCTCTGTCCATTTCCATATGTCTCTAATGTTTTCCCCAACCTTGGTACACAAATGCCTAGAATTTTCTGTATCTTACAATGGGCACATTGGGTTTCTTTCTTTTTTTTCTTTCCAAGATTTTATTTAAATTCTTGTCAGTTATCATATAATGTAGATTTGGTTTCAAGAATAGACTTTAGTGATTCATCACTTACATACAACACCTAGCACTCATCACAAGTGCCCTCCTTAATGCCCATCACACATTTAGCCTATCTTCCCACTCACCTGCCTCCAGCAACCCTCACTTTGTTCTCTATCATTAAGAGTCTCTTCTAGTTTGCCTCTGCGGGGGACCAGCCCACGCACCAGAGTCTAAGGGTCTCTGAGTAGGGGGTTGGTGTCGGCGAAATATCTATAAGAAAGAACACAGACAACATGAATGGTGGAAGAGACCACACTTTACTGTGAAACTTGGTGTCTTATATACCATAGGTGATTTCATCTTTCTTTTAATGATTACATTGTTTGCAACTTCTTAGGAATCACATGTTTCAGAAAGGATCGTTGTTTTCACGGAAGAGAGAACAGAGAGTTAAAGATAGAAGTGGAGTACAATACAAAAGATCAAAAACCATAATTGATCACTTAAAATACAATAGCAGGGTTCTTATTTTGCATACATAGTGTAATATTAACTGAAGCTTATGACAAGGCTATTTTTCTTTAAAAGTTCTAACAATAGTCTATGAGTAAGGTGCCTCTAACCAGGGAGGAAGTTTCAATAAGAAAGTCTGCCCATTTACTGAAACTGCAATTACCAAGTGGCATGAATAATAGGAAAACTTACTCCAGTCTCTGATCCATTTAGGTCAGGCAGTCAAGCGCACACATTTTCAAGTAGGGGAAGCAGGGTCCCAAAGGCCACAAAGCACTTCTGGCTGGATGGACCCCAACATGCCTCCATCTCATTTCTATCTTAGTTAACTTTTCAGAAGTTGGATTTCTTAAAAATATCTTCATTACAAATGACTTCTATCATGCCAAGTAAATTTCCCCTAGATTTCCAAAAAGAGTAATCACGAGTTGTGTTCCTCATATAGAAGAAACTACACCTGGCCACTAAGTCTTTTACATACCTCTATTGTCCAGGAGAATTCAAAATCACAGTGTTTCTCCTTGAGTCTGTCAATCATATGATAGCATTACCTTAACTACTTTTCCTGAGAATGTGGACTCTAACAGTGTTCCATTTAAGCCTCAGGCTATTGACATTGATATATAAACTAGGAAACCTAGGTACTCACTTGCACCCATGTGCACCTGGACTTTCCACGGATACTTCCCTTACCAGAGCCTATGCTGTGACTGCATTGGCCCTTGGGTTCTTAAGATTCCAAGGCACACCTCAGTGATACCCATCAGAGAACTCTAAACGAACAAGGTTTATTACTCATAGGTTTGGAAGGAACAGGCAGAATGGTCTGGAGGGGCAGTACAGAGATTCAGAAGGAGGGAGAGAAAGGCCACAATGGGAGCCCTACCTTTATTGGGGTCTATGGTCAGAGTGGGTAGGGGTTGGCAGGTCTCCTCTTTACTGAGACATTTAAAACATGAGAGTTTATTTCTGGCACAGAAATGGAAAAGCAGGGTCAGTCATGTATCTGTATGTAGGTTTTCCAGGGCTTTCTGAAGAGGTGCTTCAGGCTGGGGCAGCCTGGGTACTTGTCTGGTAAGTGTATCACACACCTGACAATGATGTCATTATACCACATGGTTGTCTTTGAAATCGATGCCTTGGAAATCAAAAGTTTAATTTCAGGCATGTACTCTACAAACATGCCACTGTGTTTTATAACTATTCTCCTTGTTTTATTCTATTATTCACCTAGGTGTCTAGAATACCTACCATAACCTCTGGCAAAAATTTATTATTAAATATAGATCTCCCAGCAGAGTGTACTTACAAACACAAATTTGAATAAATAGATGGACCTAATATATTCTTAGTGTCAGAGATGACTGTAAATATGAGATTGCATTTTCTTTGGGTAATACCCAGTAGTGAGGTTACTGGATCACATGGTAGTACTTTTTTTGATTTTTTGAGGAATGTCCAATCTGTTTTCCACAAGGTGCCCCAGTTTGCATTCCTATGAGCAGTGTGTAGGGTTCCTTTTCTCCACATCCTTTCTAGCACTTATTGTGTCTTGTGTTTTTTATTTTAGCCATTCTGACAGGTGTGAGGTGATATCTGGTTTTGGTTTTGATTTGCATTTTTCTGCTGATGAGTGATGTTGAGCATCTTTTTATGTATCTGTTTGTCATCTGTATTTCTTCTTTGGATTAAAGTTTCTTCATGTTCTGTGGCCAGTTTTTAATTGAAATATTATTATTTTGGGGGGATTGGCTTGTATAAGTTCATTATATATTTTGTATATTTATCCTTAATTGGATACACCATTTGCTAATATCTTCTCTCAGTCAGTAAATTTGCTGTCTTTTGTTTTGTTGATGGTTTCCTTTGCTGTGCAAAAGCTTTTATTTTGACGTAGACATTTACCTCAAACAACATGGATGGATCTAGAAGGTATAAAGCTAAGTGAAATAAGTTAGAGAAACATAAATACCATATGATTTCACTCTTATGTGGAATTTAAGAAATAGAACAGAGAAATAAAGAAGAAAGAGAGAAAAAACAAGACTCTTAAATATGGGGATTAAAATCGTGGTTCCCAGAAGGGAGGTGAGCTGGGGATTGGTGACATAGGTGATGGGGATTAAGAGTACACTTATCCTGGGGCACCTGGGTGGCTCAGTCGGTTAAGCAGATGACTTTGGCTCAGGTCATTATCTCACGGTTTGTGGGTTCAAGCCCCGTGTCAGGCTCTGTGCTGACAGCTAGCTCAGAGCCTGCAGCCTGTCTTCGGATTCTGTGTCTCCCTCTCTCTGACCCTCCCATGCTCACGCTGTCTCTCTCTCTCTCAAAAATAAATAATAAACATTAAAAAAAGTTAAAAAAGAGTACACTTATCTTGACGATTACCTAGTAATGCAGAATCAATGTATTGTACACCAGAAACTATTACAAAACTGCATGTTAACTACCTTGGAATTAAAAACAATTTAAGAAATACAAGGGTACAAAATGTCAAACTACCCATTTTGTAACTATCTGAAGTATTTCTTTTTCGTGCTGTGCATCTAGTTATTGAAGCCTAGAATGTTGGTGGCCACAGTTTAAGGGGTTTATTCATTGGGATGCAGGAAGCTTAGTGTCTTCTATGTTTTATCACCAAATTATGTTCCTGTTTCTGCTTTGAAAACTTCCAGCGCTACCTGCTAATATGACTCTCTCTGTTGTTACACAAAATAATTTCTTTTCCTAGGAGTTGTCACAAATGCTAAGATATGGCTAATGAGCAATGTCAGCCTCATCCATTTCGTGTCTCCTTCCTGCACTGAAATCTCTTCCACCTGCATGGCCAGAGGATGCCTCACAGGAGAGGTGGATGTCCTGACAGTCATCTGATTCATGGTCACCAGTTCTGCATAAATGTGCATGTCCTTCAAATGCTCCCAGTTATCCAGAAAGGAGCCCATGCTTAGTCACTTGTTCACAAAGTCATTGGAAATAAACTAGGTTAGCAGAATGATAATGACTGTGCTCCTTAATTGTCAGATCATATGCCATAAATAAAAAGCAGCACATCTTCCGGGGCCCCTAGGTCGCTCAGTTAGTAAGTACCTAATTCTTGGTTTCAGATCAGGTCATGATCTCAGAACTGATGAGATCAAGCCCCACATTGGGCTCTGCTGCAGACCACCTGGAGCTTGCTAGGGATTCTCTCTCCCTCTCTCTCTGTCCTTCCATCACTCGCACACACCCTCTCTCTCTCAAGTAAATAAATAAACTTTAAAAAAGCAGCACATCTTCTAATTGCCTCAGGTCTGTTCGCTTGGGTTATTGTGTCAGTCAGCTATTGATGTTTAACAGCTGTCCTTGTCAAATGAAGTATCATAATACCTTTACAATGAAATGTAATTATATGCTGAGGAGAGTTTCTGATCTCTGCTGCGCTCTTCATGGGTCTGGAGTCAGGAGTGAATCTCTACGTTGTGTTCTAAGGCTCATCCATGATGTTGCATTTGTCTGTAGGCTCTCCCATCTTCAGCCAATATGGGCTCTTTTACCAGCATTTGTACATGGAGGTTGATCTTCTACTTAAAAAAAATTGTTTATCATGGAATTTACTTAAATGTAATCCTATTGATTATATCAATTCCTTTGTTTACTAAAACTTGTCTTTCTTCCCCATTAGAAGTTCTCTCTCCCACCTCTCTTAACTGAAAATCAGCTACCTGTGCTCTAGATCCTAAGTGAAAAGGGATAAGTGAAAAGCAGTATACTAAAAAGCCTTTCATTTCAATTATTTTCTTACTGTTGAGGATGAGTACATTTGTGGGGTTCGTCGACACTGACTTTCTCTACTGCAAATTGTCTGTGCCATTTCTATGCTTTTGTTGGGTAGCTTTGGATCATTTATATTCCTGTTTTTGATTGCATTTTTTCAAATATGAGAATTGGAGTTATTCCACCAAGTTTGCTTTTTCGCTATTTAGTTCTTTCATTTATACATAGATGGATTAGTGGGGAGTAGGAACGTTAATACATTGTGTGCTCAAACCTATCATTTGGTCATATTTTCCTCCCTGCTCTTCCTTTTTTAAGTGTCGAAAGTTTCTCTACATCGTTTGAATTAATAAGTCACCTTTTATACATATTTCTATCCTGTCTTCACATTTCTGTTATTCCTTATTATACCTTTGACCTTTGGTGATTTTTCTATTTCTCAATGTCACATCACCTTCAGTCATTATTTGGAAGGGCATTCTTTCTTGCCACTTGATTAGTGTTCCCCTTTTCTTCCTAAACAAATATGATTTAACATACTTTATGTAAGATGAAATGTTATCTTTAGATAATTCTTCCTACCCTCTTTTATAATGACTTGTATTCTTTTATTTCCATGTCTTTCTTTTTATTTAAAGTAATCGCTAAAGTAATGTGGGGCTTAAACTCACAGCCTTAAGATCAAGAGCCATATGCTCTACCAACTGAGCCAACCAGGCACCCTATTTCCTTTTCTTTCTTTTCAAGATTTTATTTAGGTTCAAGTTAGTTAACATTAGTGTTATCGTGGTTTTAGGAGTAGAACTTAGTGATTCATCACTTAAGGACAGCACCCAGTGCTCATTCCAACAAGAGCCTTCCTTAATGCTCATCACCCAGTTAGCCCATCCCACCACCCACTTGCCCTCCAGCAATCCTCATTTTGTTGTTCTATAGGTAAGAGTTTCCTATAGTTTGCCTCCATGTCTGTTTTGATCTTATTTTAGTGTTTCTTGCCTTCTTCTATGTTCATCTGTTTTGTTTCTTTAATTCCACATATGAGTGAAATCATATATTTGTCTTTCTTTTGCTGATATATTTTTCACTTAGCACAATACACTTTATTTCCATCCACATCATTGCCAATGGCAAGATTTCATTCTTTTTGATAGTTGAGCCATATTTCATTATACACACACACACACACACACACACACACACACACACACCACATCTTTATCCATTAATCAGTCAATGGGAATTTAGGCTCTTTCAATAATTTGGCTTTGTTAATAATTCTGTTATAAACATTGGGGTGAATGTACCCTTTCAAGTCTGTATTTTTGTATCCTTTGGGTAAATACCTAGTAGTGCAATTTCTGGATTTGAGAATAGTTCTTCTTTAACTTTCTGAGAAAGTTCTACTCTATTTTCCAGAGTGGCTGTACCAGTTGGCGTCTCCACCAAGACTGTGAGCGGATTCCCCTTTCTCTGCATCCTCATCAACATCTATTGTTTCCTGAGTTGTTCATTTTAGTCATTCTGATAGATGTGAGTGTAATGCCCAGAACTCGTGAGACCCCCACCAATGAACCACCAGAGTCCAGAGTCAAAGCCAAACAGCAAGGGTCATTTATTTCAGGTTTGAACCCGGGATCTCTGCCTGCTCGACGCACACTGGGGATGCGGAGCAGAGCCGAGAGCCCCGAGAGCCAGCCCGTACCTTTTTTTATAGACCAGTACAAACAAATTGGGTGCGGTTACATTAAGCAGCTTTTTGATTGGTTCTTATTCTAACAGTCGTAACTCTAAGCTTATCAGCCGGCTACAGCAGGGGTGTTGCATCATCCAAGCATTGCAATCTTTAGCCTATGTTGCGTCATCCAGCCTCCTGGTTATGGCTGACCTCTTGGTGTCTTTAAGCATAAGTACAGAAGCAGAACAAGCAGGGTAGGTTAGGGTTTTTTTTGTTTTTTTTGTTTTGTTTTGTTTTGTTTTCCCTGGGACTCATGCTGTTACAGACTAGTTAAGTTTCGGTTTGCCTAGGTCTAGCCTAGGTCTGATTTTTAGGTTCCTCATGAGGTGGTATTTTCTTGTGGTTTTGATTTGCATTTCTCTAATTCTGAGAGATGTTGAATATTTTTTCATGCATCTGTTAGTCACTTTTATGCACCCTTTGAAGAAGTATCTGTTCATGTCCTCTGTCCATTTCTTCACTGGACTATTTAATTTTGGGGTGCTGAGTTTGATAACTTCTTTATAGATTTTGGATACTATTCCTTTATCCCGTATGTTATTTGCAAATATCTTCTCCCTTTCTGTCAGTTGCTCTTTCATTTTGTTGATTGTTTCCTTCACTGTGCAGAAGCTTTTTATTTTGATGAAGTCCCAATAGTTCATTTTTCCTTTTGTTCCTCTCAAGCATCCTTATTATCAAGTCTTTAGCACTTTAATCTTGAATAGTAATCTATATTGATGTCATTACATTAATATTATTTTATATGCCTGTATAAGGTTAGTTTTAGACTGCCATTGTGTTTCATACAGTTGTTTGAAAAAGCTCAATTGCTAACCTACTGTCACCCTCTGTTATCTTTTGTTCCAAAAGCTCTTAGTTTCTTTTAAAACTCTGTTTCTTTATCATGCACACGCAAATATTCACACACTTTTATGTAAGTTCATAAATAAAATCTTATCCACATTGTAAATGGTCTTTGTGGTCTATTTTTTTTTATAATGCTCAATAGTACCTTATAGAATTGTCTCTATTAAGTAGTATAATGCTAATTTATTGTATCAGTGATAGCATTATATTTCAGGGTATGTTTGTGTTATTTACACTTTTGAGGATTTCTCATATTCTTTATCATTAAATTATTATATAAATTATAATAAAAAATTTGAGATTGAGTTAAAATACTTGTTCTCTACTGGGGGCAATTTTGTCCTCCAGGAGAAATTGAGTAATGTCCAGAGACATTTTAGGCTGTCATATTGGGGAGGTGCCACTAGAGACCACGGGTGCTCTAAACCTCCTACAATGCCCAGGACAAACTCCGCCACAGGGAATGAGCTGGGCCTGAATCTCAGTGGTGCTGAGATTGAGAAACCCTAAGTTCAATACTACATATCTACATTCTTAATATTTATAGGTTTTAAGATTATTTACCCCAAATGTTATAGCATTTCGCATTTCTGCTATGAAAATTAAAGATTACCACTTACTACCTGTTTAAAATTCCAATCGTGGGTGCCTGGGTGGCTCAGTCAGTTTGGCATCTGATTCTTGATTTCAGCTCAGGTCATGATGCCAGGGACTTGAGATTAAGTCCCACATTAGGCCCTGCACTGGGCATCGAGCTTGCTTTAGAATCTCTCTCTCTTTACCTCTCTCTCTCTCTGTATCCCCTCCCCACATCGTGCTTTCTCTCTCTCTGTGTCTAAAAAAGTTAATTAATTAAAATAAATTAAAGTACCAATACCAATTGGTGTGACAGCTGTTTATAATATTTTTTGATAGGCTGATGGATGTGGAAGAGATTTCTTGTTTTCATAAACTATCAGTGAATTTGAGCAAAATTCATATATTTGGTCACCATTTTGATTTGTCCATTATCATATGCTTCTATATTACAGGCCTATTTTCTACAGTTGTCAGCATTTCAAGTGATTTTTACAGATTATTTTTCTCTATTGAATTCTATGGAGATATTTCAGACAAAAATATCTTAAATCCTATTGATTAATGTACACTCTTTTACTTTTTAGTTTCTTGCCTTAAGATAATTTTGCCTGCAATTTTATTCATTTTATTTGTTTTTATTTGGGGGATTATATTTTAGCAATTTGATTTGGGGGTATTCTGTAAATTTTTTAATTTAATTTTTATTATTTATTTTTTAATTTTTTAATTTTATGTTTATTTTTGAGAGAGAGAGCGAGAGCGAGAGAGAGAGAGAGAGAGACAGCGGGAGCAGGGGAGAGTCAGAGAAAGAGGGAGATACAGAATCTGAAGACAGGCTCCAGGCTCTGAACTAGCTGTTATCATAGAGTCCCATATGGGGCTCAAACCCAAGAATCGTGAGATCATGACCTGAGCCAAAGTCAGATGCTTAACCAACTGAGCCACCCAGGCTCCCCTAATGATTAATTTTGAGAGAGAGAGAGAGAGAGAGAGAGACAGAGCATGAGTGGGGGAGGAGCAGAGAGAGAGGGAGACACAGAATCCAAAGCAGGCTCCGGGCGCTGAGCTGGCAGCACAGAGCCCATCACGGGGCTCGAACTCACGAACCATGAGATCATAACCTGAGCTGAAGTCAAAGACTTAACTGACTAAGCTACCCAGGTGCCCCTGGTGGATACTAATTTAATGGCAACCCTTTGTAGAGTCCAGCAATCAGGAGGGGAAACAATTAAGGGGTCCTTACCTGTACCCAGAACAGACCTAGAGAAGGAGGAAGGAAAGTCTTCCCTGTCAACCTCCTCCTCCTCGGGTCCTCAATCTATATATAAAAACATTACAATTCTGCTCCATGCTACCCACCTTATCCAGGCCCTCCCCGTAATGGAACAGGCATGTTTTCTTTATAAGAAGCTAGAATTCCAGAAAAAATTTAAAAACTTTATATCATAAGGTTTAAGGTAGATAATAGGATATCTAGGTAAACTTTCTAATTGAATAAGTATGTAAAGCCTTTTCAGAATATTATGTATGTTTTTGAGTTGACCTGGAAAGATATAATGCTATTGTTAAAACAGATTCTTGATGAGAGCGACGTTTCAAAATAAAAAATTAAGGAAATCTAAGATTAATCCTTAAATTATTCTAAATTAGCCACTATATTGCAAATACAATATAGGGGTTGGAGGGCCTTCCTGGAGAGGTTGACAGGCTCTCATTAAAGATGTGGCTATCTCCCCTGACACTCCTATGGCTGAGATGATTTAAAGGGCAAATATGTCACTCAGTCTGCCCTAGATATTCAGAGAAAATGCAAAAATTGGCTGCTGGCCTTGAAGGGACCCTGAAGGAGCTCTTATGAGCTGTCAATTGAGTATGTTAGAACCAAGATGAAGAGGAAAATAAGAATTAAAAACAAAAACAAAAAACAGAAAGAGAAGCTTTAAAAAAATCTTAGGCCTTAGTTGTGGCCTTACGTACTATGTCAGATGGACTTTCAGAGGTCCTGGCGCCAAGTGCCATTTAAATGCCCGTTCAGTGCCCTGATGAGAATAGCCTCAGAGGGGACAACCAACCGGAAACCCCACAAGCCAGGCCCCTTCTGTGGAGATCAACACTGGAGACCTGAATGCCCTCCGGGACCTCTCTCTGTGAGGGCTCAGAAAACAATGTCCCTGGAAAGGACTCCTGGTGGCCTGGGGCTCTGCAAGGTGGCTCTCCTTCACCAATTGTCTATCAGAAATCCAGAGCCTCAGGTAACTCTAAATATAGAAGGAAAACTGGTTGATTTCCTTCCTGACACCAGAGCTCACTTTGCTGTCTTCCTTTCCGCTCCTGGCCAACTATCCAAATGCAGCATGATGACTAGAGGCATCTCAGGAAAACTTCTAACTAAATTATTCTCTCAGCCCCTGGGATGTATATGGAAAAACCTTTTTTCTCATCTTTCCCGATAATGCCAGAGAGCCTTACTCCCTTGCTAGAAATGGACATTGTAAATAGATTAGAGACTATAGTGCAACTAACTCAGGGCAGATGAGTAATTACGTGAGTTTTTGGAAATTACTGGATATTGTAGGCTATGGATACCAGGGTTCAGGAAAATAGTTTGCCTACGATACCAATTATTAAAGGAGACCCATCCCACCTACTGTCTCCGCAAAAATAATAAACTGGGGTCTGACTTCTAGACACTCTCTCCAGCCCTTGGGATGGCTACAAACAGAGCAGGGCAATTGCTATTACTGAGCTCATGGAGCTAAAAGATCATTAAAACACAGCATCAAACCTTTCATTAAGGGAGGGACAAAACTTATCAAATGGCCCAAAGGATGTTTACCCAAAGGATGTCTGCCCCCCCACCCCCCACAATTTGTCAAGGACAGTTCTTCAAATAGTATCAACCTGTGAAGTGTATCTTAGAAACAATCCTTTCAACCACAAACTTGCTCTCCAAGGCAATTAAGAAACTGGAGACTATCCAAAAAAAACTAACAATTAACTTTCACTCATTTGCCAAGGTCAAAAACTTGCCAGTATCTGTTGGTATGGATTAAGGCTTTCACTAATTGGGTAAAGGCCTTCCCCTAGAAGACAGAAAAGGCACGGAAAGCAATAAAAATTCTGATTTATAAAATAATACCAGGTTTGGCTTACCTAAAAATTTACAAATTAATAATGATAAATGGCTGCCTTGACTCTTTCTCAGATCCAACACCTGGCTCTTGGAAAAGTTTCACACCTCCAAATAAAGCAATCTCTGCTTATACTCAGCAAAACTCGCAGGAACCCCTCACAAGCATTAGATACTTTAATTTTTTTTAATTAAGTTAGGACCAAACTCTTGGAAATAGAGGCACCACTGATTACTCACCGCTCCTGCTCCTTTGTCACCTGGGCTATTAGAAATTTCCTGATACATGCTATTTGCAAAGTCAGGGTCTCTCCTAGGTGGTTTGACAGGTTTGGAAACTGGGGACATTATCTTAAGATGCCATCTTTTTGGTCAGTATAAACTTTGTGGTTTTCTCTGTGTGTCGGCTAATGTTTCTGCTGCCTCATCCCTGCCAGCTTTTCTGTAAAACTGCACTGTGGGCCACTCAAATGACCCTGGAGTAGACTCAAACTGCTGTCCCCATACACCATCCCCATCAGCTGAAGAAGGCAAAACGGTCATTGTCCCTGTTCCCCAACAGCATATAGAGGCTCTGTTCCAGGGGAGAAATAAATAGGGGCAAAGGCGTATCAAGGTCATGGAAGGGATCTAATTAAGAAAGAGGATGTATCCCGAAAACAACAGATACAAGCCCTTGCTCTATCCTAACCACCTTACACCTCTGGGACAGGGAGCAATTACCTGTGAATGTGACCATAGACACTCACCCCTTTATACCTGGATACACATTTGGCCGTATAAAAATTTAAATACCAAACTAGGATATTTAAGCTATACCAACAACAACAACAAAACCTTCTTAAGAAATCTAAATAAGATGATAAATGATCACTAATGATGGAACTTTCAGCAACTACATAAAATGAAAGTGCTTCCCTTTCACACACACACAAAAAAATGCAGATTCCCATTTGCCTCATATACTGATAAATTGGATCAGTTCTGTGGAATAAGCTACATTTGGCAACTGAGGCCATTTATACAATTTTACTGTAGAGGAAATTCTGAGACCACAGTTTCTTCACTCTGTGTCTGCCATTCCTTTCTACTTTACTATCTTACATGCTTCTCCTGATAATGTAGACTTTAATACATTAGTTTCTTTGGTACTTAGTCATGGAGTTTTAGAATTCTCATTAGGATCCTGTTTTCTTATCAGCTCAGTATCCACAGTATCACTGGCACAGAACAGTAAGGCAAAATTTGCTTGAGAAAAACATGCTCTGCTCCAAGTGCAAACTACAGAAAGACAAATTTGCAGAAACCGAATGACTAATACAGGGTTAATATCAGAAGAAACCTGAAAAAATGAAGATTTTTCTGAAAACCTGAAAATTTCCATCACAGCATATTTATTGCAAAACATATGATTTTGATGATGTATAGCTCCTTATTGAGATGTGGGATACTTGGTGTCCATGTTTAAAGGGTTTTATTAATTGGAACAAAGACGTTAGTGGCAGAATTTATATGATTTAATTGGATGATTTTGTTTTTTCTACTTGAAAATTTCCAGGGTTGCCTACAAATATTGTTTCTTACATTGTCCTCAACTTACTATCTCCCCCTTTAAAAACGCTGTCACAGAAATAATGATAGTGTGAGTGAGTGAGCCATATGTGTATTCAATCTGTGATTAATTTCTTTATCTTTTTAATGTTCTTATCTCTCTTCAATCCTCAAAGGATGACTTGGACCAGAACCTGAATTCCTGCCCATGAATGCTGTGGGTCCGGATTCTTGTGATCGAGAGTTCCAGAAATTATCCATGCAAATCATCTACGACTTTCCAATCTCTACCAGTTACCCGCAAGAGAATCTCAATGGTCATCACATTTTAGTATAGTTACCTGAAATAAGCATGAATAACCAGACCAGTATAAATGATGTCTTCAAATATCAAAACAAATGCCAAAAATAAAAAGCAGTAGATTATTCTTAATTTTCTCAGTTTTTGTATATTGACTATTACATCAGTAAGCTATTGGTGCATAATAAGCCTCTTAAAAGTAAATGACTGAAGATAATGTTTTCTAATTTTTTTAATTTATATTTTAGTTAATTTGTAATGTATATTGGTTTCAGAAGTATAATTTGGTGATTCATCACTTACATACAACACCCAGTGCTCATCACAAATGTCCTCCTTAGTACCCATCAACCATCTAGCCCATCTCCCACCCATCTCCCTCTGTCAACTTACACTTTCTTCTCTATCATTAAAAATCTTTTGTGGTTTTTTCCTCTCTCTTTTCTCCCCCATATGTTCATCTGTTTGGATTTTTAAATTCCACATGTGAGTGAACTTATATGATACGTTTCTCTGTCTGATTGACTTGTTTTGGTTAGCATAACACATTCTAGCTCCATCGATGAGTGGACGTCTATGTTTGGGAAGTCTTCTGGTCTCTATTGGTCTCCTCCTGAGGCTGTGGTCAGCTGTGGGTCTGCTGGAAGTGCTCTGTTAATCTTGGCTGTGTTCTCACATTTGGGGGCTTGCTGGTGAGAGGCTAGGCTAGTTTGGCCATCCTTAGAGTGACAGGGCTCTGCACCACATGATTTCTCCTCCTACAGCAGACTAGCTTGGACTGGTCTCAATGGCAGAGACAGGGTTCCAAGAGAGTAGCAGAAACACACCAAGGACCCTTGAGTCGCATTGTCATTTTTATCAGACATTATTAGCCGAGTCAAATAAAATCCTAAATTCAACCCAGATTCAAAGGTGGAGAAACAGACTCCACCTCTCAATGGAGGGAGCTTCACAATCACATTGCAAAGTACGTGAATACAGAGATAAGTGGCATTTGGGTCATCTCTGCATAAGGTCTACCACAAGTGTAATTTTCAATTCAATAAAGTTTTATTGGTGCAGGACATAAAATCAACATACAGAACAATATAGTGGAGTACAGCATAGTGTCAACAATTCTACATGTTACTTGGTGCTCATGGTGAGTGTGTTCTTAAGGGTTGCATTTTTTTCTATTTAGTTCATATCATCTGTAATAAAGACAATTTTACTTCTTTCTTTCTCATTTAGAATCCATGGACAAAATGAGCAGAAGACACAAAGAGATACTTCTCCAAAGAAGACATCAGGATGCATTTATTTTTTTTATTTTGACTGAAAGCTCTAGCTAGGACCTGCAAGATTATGTTGAATAAGAGTGGTGAAAGTGGACGCTGTTGTGTTGCTGCTGAACTCTGAAGAGAAGTTTTCTAACCTTTTCATGATTACATGTGTACATTGTTATTGCTGGTTTGTCATATAGAGCCTTTTTAAAAATGTTGCATTATGTTCCTTCTATACCCAGTTTGTTGAAATTTTTAAAAAAATAATCATGAAAGGATGCCATATTTCTCAAAAGCTTTTTGCATGTATGGAGATGATGGTAGGATTGTTATATTTCATACTACCAATGGGGTGTATCACATTTATTGATTTGCTTGTGCTGACCCAGCCTTGGATCCCAGGAATAAATCCCACTTGATCAGGCTGCATAATTCCTTTAATGTGCTGTTTGATTCAGTTTGCTAATACTTCTGAAAACTTTCATGTGTGTGTTTGCAGGGATATTGGTCTATAGTTTTTTTTTTTTTTGTACAGATCTTTTCTAGCTTTGGTACCAGGGTAATGCTTGCCTTGGAAAATGAGATTGAAAATGTGTCTTCCTCTATAAGTTTCTGGAAGCGTTTGAGAAGAATTATCATTAATTCTTCTTTACATTATCAGTAGAACACACCTGCAAAACCCTCTGATTCTGGGCTTTTCTTTACCTGAAGATGTTTGATTACTAACTTAATATCCTTACTCATTATTGGTCTGTTCACAGTTACTCTTTCTTCCAATTTTGTTGTTACATGGTATGTTTCTAGGGATTTATCTCTCTCTTCTAGGTTGTCCAGGTTGTTGGAGTGAGATTATTCATAGTGGTCTCCCATGATTCTTTCTGTTTCACTGGTATTGATCATAAAAGATCATCTTTTGCTATTGATTTTATTTATTTGAGTCTTCTCCCTGCCCTTTTTTTTTTGGTCAAACTAAAGGCTTGTAAATTTTTTCCTCACTTTTCAGAAAATTGGCTCTTCATTTCATTAATGTTTTCTACTGGCTTTACTGGTTTTTCTGGTCTATAGATCATTTATGTCTGCTCTGAAATCTGTTATTTCTTTTCCTCTGCTGCTTTGGACTTAATTGGTGCTCCTTTTCCCAGGCCTTTCAATTATAAAGTTAGGTTATTTCCTTAAGGTCATTTTTTTTCTTAAGGTAGGCATCTATTGCTATAAAATTCTCTCTTAGAGAGAACGTCCCATAAGTTGTGATATGCTATGTTAATATTTTCATTTGACTCAAGATTTTATTTTATTATTTTATGTTATTGTTTTTATAGTTTGTTGTCAAGTTGGTTTCCATTTTAACACCCAGTGCTCTTCCTCACATGTGCCCTCCTCCATGTCCATTACCCCTCTCTCCATTTCCCCCTCCCCTTCAGCCCTCAGTGTGTAAATATATTTTCTTGATGGTTTCTTTCACACATCAGTCATTCACAAGCACGTGGTTTAATTCCCACAGATCTGTGAGCATGTAAGCTATCTGTACTCTTACATTAGTCTTATAAGTCACCAAAGCCAGGACATGGAAACAGCCCAACATCCATTGACAGATGAATCATTAGTGATGACATGTTTACAGTGGAATTCAGCAATTCAGAAGGAAGACATGCTTTCCTTTGCTCAAAGATGGATGGGCAACGAGGGCATTATGCTAAGTGAAAGAGTCAGAAGAGAAAGACAAATACTTTATGATCTCATTTATACGTGAAATGTAAAAACCTGAACTATAGAAACAGAGTGTAGGTTGATGTTTACCAGTGGCTGGGTTTGGGGAAATGAGAAGATGCTAGTGAAAGCCTATAAACCTTCTGTTATAAGATGAATAAGTTCTGGGAACCCAATGTACAATATGGTCATTATACTTAAATGTATTTTGTTGTATACTTGAAGGTTTCTAACACAGTACATAGTAAATGTTCTTACAACAAAAAGAAATGGTAACTAGGCGAAGTGATGGATGAATTCACTCGCTTATTGTGAGGATTAGTTCACAACATATATGTATATGAAATCACCAAGTTGTATGATTAAATTTCCTTATTTTTATATGGCAATTAAAGCTGGACAAATGAAGAACATATATTCCAATGTCTCTGTCTCTTATTTACATTTCAAATGTCACCTCTTCCCAACAGAACCCTCCCAATTAACAAACAACTGAAACCAAACAACCAAAGAAACAAAAAAACAGTACCAGGATGAAAACCATTTTGAGTATGTCAATGGAAAGGTCAATCAATAGGAGAAGATTATCTACAGAAGGATGCCGTGAAAATAGCATCAATGACACAACAGTTGCTAGCTCCTTTAATCATCGAGTTAGATACGAGGTCCCCAGTTTCTCTGAGTCAGCCATTCTTTTCTTATATTAAGAATATTGATCTATAGGCAAGGGGTGAGGAGGAAACATTTACATTTGGAGGGAAGCCTGACCATCTGGAGCAGAATTCCCTTAACTGTTCATTAGACATCTAATTCATCTTCACTGTCTTGTCAGATCATTGCACTGCTGAAGATAGAAGCGGGAATGAAACATTTCATATTGAAATTAACAGCAATGGCAGAAGGTTTGCAGAGATGGACCCAAATTCCAGTCTTTCACTGTAGCCATGTATTTGGCAATGCGTGCAGTACCTTCCATCAGGAGGTGGAGACTATTCTTCTACCTTTGATTCTGAATGGATTAAGATTTTTTATTTACTGTAGCCAGCAGAATATGATAAAAGTGACAGTGGACCTTAGAGGTCTGTGCATTTCTGTTGCTCTATCGTGGAACTCTGCTTCTGAAAAGTGAATAAAACTAGGTAGTTGCAGAAGAAATGAGGACATGTGGAGCAGAGTCCAATTGTTCAATCCAAAGTCACCCTGGATGAGCCACAGCTAGCTAGCTAAACCCCAATACATTAGAATGCCCTGGTGAGATCAGCAGAGCCTCCCCAATGGGCACATAGCTGATTCGGGATCCTTGAGGAGATCAATAGACATTAGAATAATGCATCACCATACACTTCCACTGGATTCTAAAGACATTCTACAAAGCCATCTGCTTTTGGAATGGCTTGCTATGCTGCAATATTCATGATCATTCTGTTATTCAAGTTTATTATGGATAACTTTTTTTATAATAGTTTATTGTCAAATTGGTTTCCATATAACACTTGTGCTTCTCCGCACAAGTGTCCCCCACCATAACCATCCCCCCTTCCTCCCCCCCTTTCAGTCCATGGTTCATCTCCAGTATTCAGTAGTCTCCTTTGATCTGTGTCCCTCACTCTTCCCCTCTCTCTTTCCCCCTTTCTCTCCCCATGGTCCCCTGCCAGGTCTCTCCTGTTAGACCTATGAATGCAAACATATGGTATCTATCTTTCTCTGCCTGAGGTATAGGAACACATGTACCCCAATGTTCATAGCGGCACTTTCTACAATAGCCAATTCATGGAAAGAGCCTAAATGTCCATCAACTGATGAATGGATAACTTTTAAAAAACGGTTCCTTTTCAGGTAACCAGTAGAGGCGGGAAGGACATCCATTTTTGTGGAGACCAAATATCATATAAAAAGGCAGGAATTCACACTCTCCTGTGTCCTGTAGAGATTTCTGGTTATTAGCCCAATGAGACTCATTTTTGGCATTGACCTCCAGACCTCAAAGAGAGGAAATTTGTTTCTCTTAAACCCTTAATATGATAATCATATAAAGCAGCAATCAGAAATGACAAAAGCATTTAAGACTCTCAACTCATTTACTGAGCATCCTTGAGTAAGGGAATTATGTGTTGAAATGCTCTTTGAGTAGAAGAAACCAAACATGAAGTCAGCTTGGAGATATTAAGCCTTATGAGCTGGTACACAGAATTTCTCCTTGCATAAATGTTAATATGGTTCTGTCTCTGAGACTTCTGGGCATTCAGATAAGAAATGTGATTCATGGTTAAAAATAAAGCCTCCTGTTCTAGTTTTTAGGCCTAATTTTTTTTTAATTTTTATGGATATTTTTTGTATATTTATTTTTGAGAGACAGCCTGAGCAGGGGAGTGTCAGAAGGAGAGAGAGACACACACAGAATCTGAAGCAGGCTCCAGGTTCTGAGCTAGCTGTCAACACAGAGGCCGACACAGGGCTCGAACCCATGAACTATGAGATCATGACCTGATCCCAAACCGGAAGCCGGACGCTTAACCGATCGAGCTCCCTGGGCACCCCTGGTCTAAGTTTTTCATTTCTACTATTCCAAATAATGCAAACCTTCATTCTCTTTTTTTCTTTACCCTCAAGTTTCTCTCAAGCTTTCTTTCAACACAACTTGTAGATTATAATGAATTATAATGAGGATCATGAGTTTCATGCATGTACATCTATGTATGTGAGTGAGTTTGTTTGAAAGAAAAATATACATAAACACAAACACATGTGCATGCATACAACCCTTATTCTTGAACGCTTTTGGACCCAATGGTATTTCTACACATGTCATCTTTCACCACCATATCCCTTGAAGTTAAGTTTATCTTCCACTTTGCCTTCTGAAGAAAGCCATGAGTAGAGGGATTACATCTTAAAATTTTCATAACAAAGCAGGAAAAACTTACTGTGAGCTTTCTTGAGTTCTATAAAAAAGGAATTATGCAGTATGTGCCAATGATTTTTCAATGACTCTTTCAATTTAAACTTGTACACTTCAACTATGCACAGTATATTGCATGTAATAATGCTACAATAAATTACTTAGAATTTAAAAATTCTAATGGTGTACAACTCAGGGTCAGATCGAGAGCACAGTTAGCTGAGTCACACCTATCAGGGTGGGAGATCTCGCTACCACCTGGGAAAAAACAAAGGTTCACATGTAAATATTAAAATAATGGGATTATATTAAGACAATTCACATTTGATGAACTCATTTTTTGAAGACTAAAAGATTAGCCTACATATAGAAAAGAAGTAAATTGATCTAAGTTGGTTTAAGACAGAAAGACACTAGAACAACACACCGCATGGATGAACCTTAGAAACACAGTGTAGAGATTAGCACCTGAGTCTGGACTTAATAAGGTGCCCAACAGAGATCAGAATAGCTTCCGATCTTACAATCTCATTCAATAATAAAGATACCTATTAAGCTATTTTATTTTAGGATGCTTTGTACACAGCAATAGCTAACTGATCGAATAATCAAATTAGGCAGAACTGAGGCTATTTGCCATCTGATTCTTTTTATTCTAGGCATTTGTAGGTGGCATAATTGAAGGTAGCCTTCATGATTACTCTGTTCTTCATATTTCCTTCAGATACCAGTATTAAAAAGTGACTCCCTGAGCCCCTTTGAGATAACATGGAAAGTTTCAAAAGTCGTGTATGTTTGCACAAAGCTTATGACTCTGATTCACATACCTG
>PJEM01016116.1:16919-27187 GCA_004023845.1 Helogale parvula | reverse complement strand
GGGGTAGAGTAAGGTTGGGTCAAGGTCAGCGCTCAGTTAGAATCTGTCAAACCACAGCAGGTTTCTCAACCTCTGCACTATTGACACTGTTTCCGCTGGATAATTCCACATGGTAGGGGGCTCCCTTCTGCACCATGTTTAGCAGCATCCCCGCCCTCTAACCACTAGATACCAGTAACACCCCACCCCTACTCATGACAACAAAAGAAGACTCCAGACATTGCCAAATGTCCCCTAAGGGGACAAGAGTGCTCCCCCAACCCCCCCGCTCCCCCAGTGAAAATCACTGCTCTAGAGGCAGAGTAGGGCTCAGGCTGGGACTGGGTCAGGTTAGCATGAAGTCAGGGTCAGAGCACAGCCAGGACCTCAGGAAGGTGAGACCCTTCACCACCTGCAGCTCTAGCCACTGAGAAACCACCCAGCTCCCTCAATGCTCTGCTTTTCCAGACCAAAGCTAGGCTCCCTTTGCTTGCCAGAAGGTGGCAAATAACAAATCAGACAGCAGTTATGCCCAAGACTATTTCCTGGGCTCACTGGCCCCCCACCTCATCACCCAGGCCCCCTGTTCATACCAGCCTACACCAACGAGGCAAAACATCATTAAGTGTAATGCCTCCCGTAACAGCTCCCTAATTTGCACTTCATTTAGATTCAACAAGATGTTTCAGAGCTAATAAAATTAAAAAGACTGGTTTCTATCAACTCAGTGACAGTGAACATCTCTGGCATTTCATGTGGGCAATTCCGGAATTAAAATTCGTCTGATCTCCCGCAAATGAGATTCTGTTACTAGAAAATCCCTCTCTCCTGGGCTGCCCTGGGAGGACTGGAGATTCACTTGCTGGTTCCAGGTTTGATCCGAGGGAGGGGAGAGATTATCTCTTAAGGAAAGGACTAGAAAAGCAGAGGGTCAAGTTCACCAAATTCAATGCAGTAGGATCCCAAAGAATGGAGCAGGAAACAACAGTGGTTTTATGGTGGCGTTTTGAGCCCTGATATTAAAAACAAAGTATATAGAAACTCAAGTGAGGAATGGTGGGATCCCCAAATGCAAACGTGGAAGCAGAGGCTGCAGGATGTTGGCCTGAACTAGAAAACCTATGTCCTGGGGTGTGTCTGTGGCATTCTCCACATGTGTCTTCCACGCGGCCTCACCTCTCTCTGCACACCCCAATATTCAGATTTTGTTCCACTCAACTATACAGAGCCAAACTGGCCTACAATGAATGACCCATCCCTTGGGCCAGAGGAGTCGGGACCACCTGTCTCAACACTCGCTGACCCTGATTCCCTCCTTTCTAGAATTTTTGCTGGCTTTGGGCTCACGCTGTGAGCCATCTCTTTTCCCGGCTGCCAGGTGTGCTGCAAACTGAAATCCCTACCACTGTGTGCCAAGAGCCAGTGGCCAATAAATGGGGACTTGAGAGGCTCTCCTCTAGGAAAGCGGTGCGCCTTCTATGTGTGGGGCCTGGAGGACCTCTCTTGGAGACTCAGGACAGCCAGCTGGTAGATAAAGAGGCTCCTAGATATCCAAGGCCCCCTACCATATTCAGGAAGGCACCTGTGAGAAATGCTACAATGTTTGCTGATGCCTGTCCAGCCACAGTGCCCCCACATTCATGAGCATCCTGGGGTGTGGGGAAACTGAGGCAGCACTCAAACCAAGAACTAAGGCAGGGCTGGAATTTTTAGTTGGCTGCGTGACTCGAGTCTCTATTTCTCCATCCATAAAATGGGGGTGTATCTCCCCACTGCTGGCTCTAGCCAAGCCAGGCTTGAAAATTTGAGGGAATTATTTATAGAAAATTCTATGGGGGTTCAGACCCCGGTCCTCCTCCTTAGCAGAACGTGCTCACTCTTCCCTGCTTTTTTTTTTTTTTTTTTTTGTTCTGGGACTTGGTAATTACATGCTTAGAGATGAAGGCTTTTCAAAAACATCTTTCCCACCAATTTTCAGCTGGAAACGTGCATAAAAACAGAGATATTTTTATCCGCGTGTTTCTTTTTTCCTGTCTCCTCCTTCCAGCAATGGGCAATTATGAGCTTTTGCCTTCAGTCAATCCGTCCTGTAAGAACTCGCTTCAGAGGGAAATGCATTTCCGCAGTGAAGCCAGCCTGTCCCCGCAGATGAGGGCCGGCCCGGACCGAGCAGAAGGGAGCAACACGAGCGCCCAGCACGGCCTGTGCACCTGGTCCCCAGCCCCACAGGAGGAAGCCAGGGGCGGGTGGGTAGGTTTCTTTTTTATTTTTTTGTCTCTTGAAAGCTTTGCTAATTTGCCTTCATTATCCCCATCTCTCTGGGACCCCGGGGAGCTATTGAGCTTTGACAAAGGGAAAAGGAAGTCTGCCCCTGGCCAGGCAGCCGGTGCCAGGATCCCGCCTAAGCAAGAAAGGGGCATGGGCGGGCAGGGCTGCAGACTCAGGCCACTGCGGCTGGTTCTGTGGGTCTCCAGGAGGGAGCGCTCAGTGTGTGAGGGGGGCCACTGAGAAAACAAATGCTCAGAGGCTCAATCTGGGGGGAACAGGGAGTGACTGTGTGACAGCCAGCCCCCAACAGGGCCAGCCCAGCCCCACCCTGATGAGAAGGGGGCCCCCACTTTCCCCTGGGTCTAACCTTGATTGCAGTCAAGTACAGTACCCAGTGGCCCATTGCTGGCCTAGAGCAGTAGCCACTCACTGCTCCGGCAGGTCACCAAGGAATCCACCAGTCCCGGCTCCGCTGTCCCCACCTCTGCAGGCATTGCTGGTCCGGTGGAAAAGGAAGAACGGACTTCAGAGTTAGGCCAACTTCAGATCTTGGTTCTAAACCTTGCTTCCCACTGGCTAGAGATCTGAGATAAGCCACTTCTCTCTGAGCCTTAGGCTTCTATTCTGCGCCACAGGAGTGCGAGGACCCGCCTTATGGGTTGGGATGAGGAATCAATGAGAGTGTGGGGTACAGAGGCCATGAAATATGGGAGTTCTTTCTCTGCCCCCATTCCTGACCTTGTTAGAAAAGTTTTCGTAGATTAATAATGATAACAACTCCTTTTGATTAAGTGCTGGGTGTTCTGCTATGCACTTTATACGCATTATCTCATTTAATTCACACTACCATCTGAGATGGTATGATCGTTATTCCTGTTTTACAGAGGGCAAAACTGAGGCACAGAGAGGTTAACTGACGTCCAATGGTAAGAAGCAGGGTCGTATTTGAACCCAAGCCATGTTCTATGAACTTTAAAATGATTACCACTTTAGGGACGCCTGGGTAGGGCTCAGTGGGTTAAGCATCCTACCCTCGGCTTTCAGCTCAGATCATGATCTCATGGTTTGTGAGTTTGAGCCCCACATCAGGCTCTGTATTGACAGCAGAGTCTGCTTGGGATTCTCTCCCACTCTCTTTCTGCCCCTCCCCTGATCACTCGCTCATGCACTCGCTCGCTCTCGCTCTCTCTCTCTCTCTCCCTCTCTCAAAGTAAATAAATAAACTTTAAAAAATTATCACCACTTTATCCTCGTGATAATCCTATGTGGTGGGTGCCATGATCGTCCCATGTTAAAGATGAGGAAAACGAGGCACAGAGAGGTTAAGTGAACTGCCCAGGGTTACACAGCTCCTAGTGGCATGGCCATGGCCCCCTCCAGCCTCCTCCTCCCACTGCATGACAGTCTTGGGGAGACTCAGGGGTATTGCCTGAGGCCCTGAGGCCATTCAGCTCCACGCAGCAACCCCAGCTCCTTTGGGCTCTACTCACAGAAGGATGCCCCTCCGGCCATCATGGGCTGGACCAGTGCAGACTGCTGAAGGGAGGTGCAGCAGTCACATGCTGACCCCAGGCCCCAGAGAGGACGAGTGTCTGCAGAGGCCGGCCTCCCACAGAGGAGAAGCATGGCAAGATCAAATTGCCCACAGGATGACTTCCGGTCTGTTCAATGTACATTTTTAAGGAAAACCAGAAATATGCCAACAGATTTTAAAAGTAGATGCCCGATTCACTTGCTGCCAAGGACTGAATAAAAAAAATGCAAAAAAGGAGTAGTAGGCCCACACTTTACATGCACCAGCCCGATGAACTCTCTGGAGAGCATCGGGAGAGAGGCCCCATTTTACAGGTGAGGAGACAGAGGTCCAGAGAGGTCACTTAGCTGGTGAGCTGCGGAGGAAGGACTGGAGTCCCGGGCTTTCTAGCCTCCCAGCAGGCCACATCCTCAACCCTTGGCTCTGCACTCTCCCTGTAAACCCAAGGCTGAGAGATCCCAAAGGAGCAGCACCTGAGGAGCCAGCACCAGCTTCCAGGGAGCCCCGAGTTAGCCCCACAATGTCCCCTCTGTGAGGGCTACAGGACCCCCGCCACTGGACCCTGAAGCCACACTCGGGCTGCCATCCCTGCCGTCGCCATGGGCCGTGGTGGCCCCGACATCATGTGCAAGCTCAAGTCCTCTGCCATCTGGGTCCAGGCTCTCCTGCCTCACCCTGAAACCAGCAATATTGAGGAGCACGACCTTCACACTGAGTAACCAACGGAACCGTTTTATTTCCTGACAGTGGTTGTTTAGAGCAGGAAACTCTCAAAAATCACTCTGTGGAGAGTAAAAGCAAACGTTCTGGCCACAAGTGACAGTCCCTCGGCCTCTCTGACTGCCGCATGATACTCGCCCCTCCGCCAACTCCCTCCACTCCAGGTCCTGGGTCTTCTCACTGTCCACACTCCAGATGCTGTTTCACACACCAGACACTGTTCCACACATCAGACTCGTGCCTACCCCATGGCCTTTGCATCGACTATTCCCTCTGCCCAGAACGCACTTCCCCAGACATCCACAAAACTCCCGCCCTCACCTCCTTCAGGAACTTGTGGAAATGTCACCCTCTGGGGAAGGTCTTCCCTAATCAGCCTGTTTGAACTTACCCTGCACCACCCCTGCCCACACACACCTCCCATACTCTGTATCTTTCTTCATGCACTCAACAGCATCTAACAGACCTCACTTTTTAAAAACTTAGTGATCTCATCTTCCTATCTCATTTACTCTCTCCCTCTGCGCAATAGGACGTCCGTGCCAGAGGGCTGGGGTGTTGGGTGCTGTGTCCAGCAAGGAAAGCATGGCGTACAGTAAGTGCTCAGTAAACAATCTGCAATTCAGATCCCACTTATGGAGTAGAAGAATGGGGATCAAAGAGGTGGAATGAATTGTTCAAAGTCACAGAACCAGGAAGAGGCAGGGTGCAAATCCAGGGCTCCCTGGCTCCGTACTGTGGCCACCGTGCTGGAGGGCCTGGGGCTGCCCCAGGGAGGAGGTGAGCCTGCCAGGCCCAGGCAGTCACGGTGAGGGCCCCTCAGAGGAGTGGGCAGCCAGACCACAGCAGAACTACCCTCCCCAACCTCCACAACGTGCATGCTACCCTGCCTGAGGCTTCCCAGGCCCTGGTGGGGCAGCCAGGGCTCACTGAGGCCCGGCAGGCCCTGGGAACAAAGACCACTTTGTGGCCGGGAGTCGGAGGGGTGTGAACACTGGGAGGGGTGGGGGTGGGGCTTCCTGCTAAAATCTTCATTCAGGCCTCCAGTGTACCCAGGCCTGGTCACATCCCTTTCCACAAGGGCTTAGGGGTAGTGGGTGGCCAACAGGACTCCCGGGGCATGTGCAGGCCGGAGTCCGTCGGGGGCAGAGAAAGGGCACTGGGCAGTGCACTCCACACACGGTGACCCCAAGCCTGGCTCTCACCGAGGAGATCTGCAAACGGCCTGACTTCTTACAGCCTCAGCCTTCCCTGCGAAAAGTGCAGGAGGGGCTGCCTGTTGGCTCTCTTGCTCTCCCCTGCTCCTGGAGAGGCCACATGTCCAGGCCTGGCAAGCCAGTCAGAGGCCTAGCGATTGTTCAAGGGTGAGTATATGATCCAGGCCGGGCCCACAGAGCTGGCCCCAGGATGTTTGCTGGAACTATCGGAAACAGGTTCTCTTTCCTTAGGGATGACTGACCTAGGTGACCTTAAGCTCAAAGGTTGGGGGTCCTCTGGGCACCTCAAGGAGAGGAGAGAGTCTGCCTGGAAATGAAGCTTGCCTAAACCAAAGCAGAGACCCAGGATCCTAATGATGTTAACTGAGCACCTGGATCCCACTGTGCCTAAGCTCCATCTTTGGATTTTTCTTGGAAAAAAAAAAAAAAAGCCTTAATGCTGACATCATCTGTGGCAGGTGTAGTCATGAGGTTCCGTGGCCTGGGGAGGAGACTAGGGTGAGGGTTGCAGTGGTGAGGATGGGAATCCAATAAGTCAACAGAGGGAGAAAAAGCCAGGGAGATAAAAGGGGCCTTGAATGCCAAGATAAGGAGCTGTGATCAGATTTGAGTTTTAGCTAGCTCCCTCCCAGGGCAGGATAGCAAAGTAGGGTGGAGGCTAGAAGGCCAAGGAAGAAACTGGGGCAAAGGTCCAGGCAGGCAATGCTGAGGCCTGAGCCCAAGTGGAGGCCACAGGCCCCTGAGGCCCATGAGGTAAGGGAAGACACCTTCCTCCAGGGGAGATCCAGGGCACTGCTGCCCTTGTGGCTCTGACCACAGGAAGACCACTGCACTCACCTGGGCCTCAGGTCAGGAGGACAGATATACCCAGGCCAGGAAGGCATTTACAGTGTAGTCACCGGGAGGGAGCCAGGGCAGACCACATGGGGTCACATCCCAGCTTCGCTACTTCTGGCTGTGTAGCCTTGGACAAGTCACCTAACACCTCCATGCCTCAGTTTCCCCAGCTTAAAATGGAGAGAAAAAAGTACCAAACTCACAGATTGTGAAAAGTAAGTGAGAAAATGCAGAGAAAGAGCTTAGCACAAGCCTGGCACAGAGTAAGATCTCCACAGTGGTTAGCTACATTATTTGTGCTATTATCTGGGGGTCTGGGGATGACCCTGACCCTGCCCCCTTGCCATGGGCAGGGGGTGGGAGCCTAAGTTCACCGCTGTGCTATAAAAGTCATCCTGGCTTGCCCATTGCACACAGCTGTGGGGCCCTGGACAGGCCACCACCCCTCTGAGCCTGTTCCTTCATTGGTCCATTAGGACCGCAGCCCCCACCCTCAGAACAGTTTCAAGGAGGTTCCATCAAGAGTGTGTTCAATGTGGGGAGGGATTGACAGGCATAGTCCCAGGGCACCGAGCAAAGGATCCCGGCTCTTGGTAAGCTCAGGTTGGGGTTATTGCAGGAGCAGGGAGAGGAAGGCAGCCCGGCAGGAGAAGGCTGGGGAGACAGGTGGCCAGCTGGCCGGCCGGCAGGAGCAACCACATCTGCTCCAGAGCCCCTCCTGGGCCCACTGAGGAACGCAGCAGCTGTGTGATACCTGTCTCACTGCATTCCCAGAGCCCCTGGCTCCCTGACTAGACCCTGGACCAGGGCTCCCCCCGACCCCCCGGCCATGAGGTGCAGCCTCCCGCCTGCTATAGGAGCTCCCTCCACCTCACCCTCAGCTCAGCCTTTGCTCTCACATCTCTGGCCAGGGAGCTCACCCCCACCCACTGATACCCATGTGGAGGCAGGACATGCCTCTCCGGGCACCTCTGGGGGCCAAGAGCTGCCCTCTGGAACTCCAGCCCTGACAGCTGCCCCCACTGTGCGGGGACACGGGACAGCCCAGTGGCCTCAGTTCCCCACTGCAGGACAGCAGCCCGCTCCTCCCAGGTGTCCCAGCCCCGCACTCTCTCCAGGCTCTGGGTCTCCGGGGAGTGGCCATCCCAGGGTCTTCTCTGGGCAGCAGTTCCAGAGGGTTCAGAGGGTCCAGCCCCATCACTCTGCCTATAGGTCCCCATCACTCACCTGCCTCTCCGGGGGTCTCCCGGCTGAGCCCACACAGCATGTCTGCTATTGTCTCCTCAGCTGCCCACCAACTCCCTCGGGAGCCACGCCGCTTGGCCCTCCCTCGCCCTCCCTCCCCCTCCCTGGGGAGGGGCTGTGGGAGGGGAGGCTCACAGCTCCCACTGGCTGGGCACTGAGTCCACCCACCTCAGCGGGCGGCTCTCTGCTTAAAGGGGACACAGCCACCGTGTGGCTGGCTCTGGGATGTGGTTCTACGCAGCCCCCCAGGTCCTACAGTCTGAGTCTCAGTCCTCCCGCTGGGTCCCCAAGAGGAGGGACCCCTGACTCAGTGCTGCTCCTAACTTACCCTAGGACTTTGGTAAGTGGCTGCTCTCCCCAGGCCTTAGTTTTTCCATCTAGAAAAGAGGAACACTGCCTTTCAAACATTTTTTTTTAAGTAGCAGATTCCAACAGAATCTTGCACAGAATCCCAGGACAGAAGCCAGATGCAGTGCAGCCATATGCCAGAGAGCATCTGCAGGTCTCAGGTTGGAAATTCTGGAGCTCAGAGCCCCCTGGAGCTCAGAGCCTCCCAGAGCTCTTCCACGGACATTCCAACTACCCCCTCCAGGCCTCAGTTTCCTTTTCTGTAAGGTAGGGCCTGAGGGACTGCCTGTGGAGCATTCCCCCAGCCTCTGGGAAAGACACAGTGAGATGGGCAGAGGGCCCACCTGCCTTGGGCTTGATGTGCAGGGGCAGCTGGTCACAATCCCAGCCCCGGCTCAGCCTCAGCCCTGCACACTCCTACATTCCTCCACGCTGCCTCAGGACTGACTCTGCCAACCCTGATGGACGCACAAGGCCCCTCCGCCCGGCTGCTTCCGCACTCCATTCCACCAATGTGTGTGGGCACCAACTGAGGGTCTGACACCCCATAGGTGCTGGGAAGAAGGGTGGGTGATGGCGACACAGGGTGTTGACGGCCTATATGCCTAAGTACACGTTGCATCCTGCTGAATGCAGAAGAGAGGGAGACAGATGAGGACCCAGCTCTCCCACGGAGAGTTTCTTGGATATGTGGAAAGAAATGGGGCTCAACTTTGTTCTGTGGCCTGTAGTAAATGAAAATGTCCAGTACCGTGGTTAGAGACTGAGGGCTTCCAGGCCTCCTCCCATTGCCTACTTCCCAGGATTGCCTTGCTCTTAGGGTGACTCCACATATCCCAGGGAGCAAGGTCCAGATTCCAGGTCAAATTCATTGGGCCAGAAGTGAGGCCAAGGTCTCAGCCATGGAAAGGGTAGTGAGCACTGGGTCGGGGGGAAAGGGGAGGGGAGGGGGGTCTGATTTGGGAGAAATTTGCTGGGAGAATTGAGCCAGGCAGAGAAGAGGGGTGCAGACTCTCGGGGGGGGGGGTCCATGGTACCCAACAGTAGTCAGGACGAGGGTCTCAATGACCATCAGCAGGACGCTAAGGCCCACCTTGGGGTAGTCCCAGCTCCATATCAGGCAGGAAGGGACATGGCCCTTCTCGGCCTGTACACCGCGCTTAACAGACCCTCACCCTCTTCCCCTCACCCCCTATTTCCAACTCCCTCACGGTTGGCCGGCTGCACAGTGCACAGCCTTTACAGCTATATCCGTCCCCTCTCCTAAGAAAATATTTGCTCGCCGCACAGATGCATTTAAACGAGCGATTAAGATTGGCGATCTTTCTTCCTGTTCCTTTGGAATTTACTTTTGTGGATGAGAAGCTCCTGGAAAGGTCAGGCCGTGGGTTATGAGAGAGCTTCCGTGCAGTTTTTCTGAAGGCCTGCTGTGCCGGGACCCCGGGGATCCAGGCTCCAGGAGGCAGGTGGGAACCAGCGTCTGCCTCTGCCCCCATCCCCGCCATCCCACCAAGCACGTTCTCCACTTGATTTTATCCAGGAGTGGGTTTGGAAGCAAGTGGTCCATTCTGGAATAAGGCAGGGTTTAAATAAGTATTTGGCACTTGCCCGAGGGGGCGGAGCCAGGTTCACACCTACGAGGCCTCTTTCAAGAGGCACTGCTAGGGGGTTCCTGGAGAGCTCAGTCGGTTAAGCGTCTGACTCTTGGTTTCGGCTCAGGTCATGATCTCACGGTTTCATGAGTTCGAGCCCTGCATGGGGCTCTGCACTGGGATTCTCTCTCTCTGTCTCTGCACCCCTGACCTGCGCTACCTCCATCTCTCTCAAAATAAATAGATAAACTTTAAAAAATAAAAATAAAAAAAATAAAAGGCACTGCCCTGTGACTCCCAGGATTTCAGGGGCTAGTCAGGGGTCTGGAAGTGCAGATGAAGAGCAGTTAGCCCCGTTAGAGGTCCACCGAGGAAGTGTTCTGAGCCTGACTTGGGAAGGTGAGAAGGAGTGTGCCCAAGAAGGGAAAAGCCACTGTAGGTGTGTATCCGGGAATGCGGTCCTCTGTGAGAAGTGAGGGGGCCAGACAGGAAGGGCACACGGGGCTAGCTGGCAAGGGTCTAGCAAGG
>PJEM01016116.1:0-16819 GCA_004023845.1 Helogale parvula | reverse complement strand
AGGAAGAACTTTGAGGTTGAGCACACAGGTCAAGTGCACCGGGGTCCGCGTTCCGGCTCTGCCACCTTGAACTACATGATTCTGGGCCAAGTCCCTTCTGTGTGAGGCTCCGCTTCCCATCCATGAAGGACGGAAGGGCTTTCCAGACTGCCACTGTCCTGCACATGCTCAGAACCGCTTCCCCATCCGAAGCCAGGACTGTAGGACCCTTCTTAGTGTCTCTTAACAGGTGTCACTGGCACTATGCTCTCTGTGTGCCAGGTCGTCCCTGCAGGACACACATCAGGACTCCCGGCATCCCCGGACCCCACCTGCCTAGCGTGACTGCCACAATGGGGAACTAACTGACCCCACACTGCCTAGATGGGAAAACGGAGACCCAGATGGAGCCGTGTCTGGGAACCCCCGCCAGCCAGGAGAGGGAGCCTGGACCCCAGCTTCCGCCCTTCCTCTCAGACCCTAGGGCTGAGTTCACCACAACCACAGCGGGGCTGTACCGAGCCGCCAGCACCACCACCCTCACTGACTGACGGCCGGAAATGAAGTCTGGGTGGGAACGGGGCAGAGATGGTGATCTGAAGACAAGACAGATAAACCCTTTATTGCTGTTCCGTTGCTTCTTCCTCCCTCTCTCCTCAAACCACAGCAGAGGCCAGGCCAGGACAATCGCGGCCCCCTGCCTGGCTGGTAAACATTTCCACAAGTTGGGGCCCCAATTTACAGCTGGGGAAACTGAGACCCAGCCTGCGATTCCGGCAGCCATGGGCGAGGCGCGAGCGACCCCCTCTTAGGAGGTGCTGCTTGGCCTTAGCCCCCACTCCAGGATGGGCTGGGGAGAGATCCGGGGCAGTGCCCCGTGAGGGGGCTGCGCCCAGGCTGTGGCCCCAGACATCTGGCACTTCCCAGCACCCTGCCCCCAGCCTCCCTCCAGCCTTGGAGGGCACAGGGGCTCAGGTGGCAGGCCATGTGTGCAGACTAGGGAAGGGGAAGGCTCCAGGATGTGAGAGGAACCACCGATGACAGTCCTTCAGAACCAGGCGGTGCAGAGACTGTGTGTGCCCAGCCTGACTTTCAACATTTTACACATATTCCCTCGTTTCATCCCACAACATCCCCACTTCAGAGATGGAAAGCAGGGGCCCAGGGAGGTGAAGCCACTTGCTCTTAGTCACGCAGAGGGTGAAGGATGAACTGGGACTCGAACCCAGGTACCCCTGATACCATCTGCACTAACACCCCAACCCCAAGCTCCCTGAGAAAGGCACACTCGGAAGCCCTCTCACCAGCCCACCCAGATGCAGGAAGGACAAAGGACTGTGGGGGTGGGGACGGCGGAGGGCCACGTCACTGCTCCTGGGGAGTCTCTGGGAATCTTCTAATTGCAGAGGGTGGAGAGGCACCAGCCCAGGCCTGGCTATGACTAGGGAATCTCCCTAAGTCTCCCTCTTGCCCTCTGTATTTCCCCAACACCTGCAATGGCTTCCCTCCTGGAACAGAGAACATGAGGCCACAACCGTGCAGAGAGCCTCTCTGAGCCTCAGATTCCTCCTCTAAAGTACTGATGATGAGATTGTCCAAAGGATTATTGGAATAAACAAAATACCCAGAAAACTGTCAAGTGCAGGGCACAGAGAAGTAGCAAGGGTAGTCACTGCCCTGCCCCATCTCTCTGGCCACTCATTCATTCAAAGAATATGTATTAAGCACCCACTTCCTGCTAGAAACTAAGCTTGGCCTGAGCTGTCTGCAGTGAACAAAACAGAAGTAGAGCCCACCTCTCTGGCTGCCAGTTCAGGGGAGGGGCAGAGGTCAGAGGAGAAAAACACACAAATACAGATAAGTAATGTGATGGTACTGAGGGAGCCTGGGACAGCACAAGGCAGGGGGGTCAGGGAGCCTCTCAGGGCAGCTGGTGCTCCGGCAGAGGTGAACGGTGGGCACGGAAGCTGTCAGGGGGTCAGTGCAGCTGAGGCTGGTAGGTGGGGGAGGAGTCAAGATTCTGCTTTGGGCATGAGGAGAGCCGCTAAAGGATTGTTAGCAGGGTCCTGTGTGATCTTTATTCCAAATGGTGGGCAGATGGAATGGGCTGTGGGGTCAGGATGGCATGGGGTGGGGACAAAAGGGGAGGAAAGAGGAAAGGAAGAGACAGGAAGCCTGGAAACCCACTGTCTCTCCTGAGGACACCAGGGAGCCATGGAGGAGTTTAAAGGGAGACAGGGATAACTGCCTTAGAAAACTAACTAGACTGGGTGCATGGGGTGAGGGCCTCAGCTGACCTCGGCCCACCCTCAGCCATGCTCCTCCTCCCCCATGGAGCCTGCACTGACTCTACCCACCTCTCTCTCACCGCCTTTCAGACAAAAAGAGCAAAACGTGGGGCCCTGGGTGACTCAGTCTGTTAAGCGTCCGTCCGACTCTTGGTGTCGGCTCAGGTCATGATCCCACGGTCTGTGGGTCCGAGCCCCGAGTTGAGCTGCGTGCTGACAGCATGGGGCCTGCTTGGGATTCTCTCTCCCTCTTTCTCTCTCGGTCTCTCTCTCAAAATAAATAAATAAGCTTAAAATACAAGCTTCAAAAAGAGCAAAACAAAAATAAATGGGCAAGCTGTCAGGGCTCACCCCTGGGAAAGAGCACTGTGGTGCGTCCCCACCGCAGGATGTCGATGCCGCCCTGGCAGCGAGCAGCTCCTCCCTGCCCTGCCCTGGCTGGGTGTCAGAAGACCAGGTTCAAGGCCCAGCAACTACTCACGGGGACCAACTCCATGCCGAGAACGTCACATGTGATGTCAGAACATGAGTGTCTCTTGCAGAAGGAGCTGTACCCAAAGCGGATCTGCTGGAAGCCCAAACATAGCAAAGGGGCCAAAGGGTCAGGGCAGCTCAGAGGCGGAGTCAGGGAAAGCTGCCTGGGAGAGGCGGTGTCTGAGCCAAGCCCTGAGGGACAAAGGAAGCAGACACTCAAAGATGAGGCAGGAGCGGCATTCCTGGCAGAGGAACAGCCTAGGCAGAGGGTGGGAGGTGGAAAGGTGCTCAGTATGTGTAAGGAAAGGCAGCAACCAGCATGGCTGGGGGCAGAGAACCCCAAAGAGCAGGTGGGCTGGACTGGCAAGTGGGCTGGGTCGCAAAGACGCAGCGACCGGCTTTGGAGGAGGGAATGCACTGAATGGGGCATTCCTGGCACAGTGAACACCACATGCATGACATTTAGGGAGAGATGCTGGGTGAGGGAGGATGGGCACACAGAGGGACCAAGCTGTCAGGAGTGGCGGCCAGAATCTCTGCACACTGGAGTCTGATTACAGCGACACCCCCTCAGAGCTGGCAATCGATGAGGTTTTGGGAGGGGCAAGCATGGCCCTCAACCTGTGCCCTCGAGTGATGAGTAGAGGGGGAGCAAAAATGCTTTCTGTTGTTTGTTATAGTTAGTATACCTCTACGAATGGGGAGCTCACCACCTCATAAGCAGCCTCCCAATTCCTGAATAGTGAAAAGAGGAGTCATTCCATTATCCTGAGCTGGAGCCTACATCCCTGGGACTGTCTGTGTCTCCCTGGGGCCCTCAGGTCCCCTGCCCCAGGACTGCCCTGCATAGAGTCAGGGGCCATGTGTGGACCCAGGCCATGGCCTCTGAGCCCTGGCAGAAGAGGCCACAGCTCAGGTCCTGGATGTGGCTTCCACCACAGGGTCTCAACCAGCCTCCCCTGGGTGTGTGGCTGGAACGAGTGGGCAGCCACACCCCCCAGCGTTCTGGGGCTATGCTCACATGTGTGTCTTCTATCCCTATGGATTTCAGTGAGCCTTTACCTCTAGTGTGTCTGCACCAGGCCCATGAGGCTGGGGAAACTGGAGTCCAGAGGAGCAAAAGACTGAGGAACGCAGGTGTCTGGCTCCAAAGCCTTACTCATAGTTTGGCAGACATGCATTCTCCAAAGGGCTTAGTGTGAGAGCCTCGTTTTATTGTATGGTCTCCTGGGGGACCTGAATATTGAAAGAGAACCCTGGAGTCAGGAGCTGATGGAGCACCTCAGGCAGGTGATGACGGGGGAAGATCCACCCAAGGGCCCTGCACGGCTCATGAACATACCATGAGATCCGGGCAGCAGGTCTCCCACAGGTGGGGCTGTGGGGTGGGGCGGGATGGGGCCCTGCAGGGTTGGGGGTGAGGACAAGGCTCGGCCCTGAGATTCCCAGGCCAGAGCCTGCTGCCTGCCAACAAGGCCTCCCACAGCCACGGCCCTCAGTGCTGTGGGGAAAGAACCCCGGGGAGGTAGCCAAACAGTGTCCAGCGTCGTCTGCCCCACATACCCTGAGCCACTTCCACCATCCAGCCTTCACACTCATGGACCCTCAAACACCCAACGCCCTCATCCCTTGCCTGCCTGGTCACATGCCACAAGTCCCCTGAGGCAGCCCGCTGTCCCTTCCTCCAGGAAGCCTTCCCTGATCTTCCAGCTGCTGATGCCTCATCTGGGCTCCCAAGGCCCTCGGTACCTCTTGGTTCCACTTCTGTCCATTCACCAGATGCCCCACCCTCTTTGCCCATCTACCCCCAGATGACCCTGATGCCAATGTGGTGAGGGACATTCTAGACTGCCTCCCAACCTGTTAGCATCCCCTTCTCCAGCAGTAGTGCCACGGGAGCCTTAGCAGAGCCCTGGGTTCAAGTCCTGACTCCATCTCCGACGGGCAGGGTGACCTTCAGTAAATGTATACAATAGGGGTACATGTGTGGGCTCGAGCCAGAGTGGGACCTGTGGTCTCCAGTGCTAGTTCAGCTCTCATCTCAGCTAGCCTGGGACCCCCTCCCATCAGTCTCTGTCTGAGGCTCTAAATGAATGACCCCCAACCCTTTCCAAACCTCAAACAAACCTCCCTCAATGACCTATTCTGCAAACAGGGCACCAAGACTCAGAGAGTGGCAAGGACCTTCCCCAAGGTCACCCACAGGGACCCCAGCTGCCCCAGTTGTGCGGCTGTGAGAGGTTGCTGAGTGTGTGCCACCCCCCCCCCGGCCCGCCCACCTGCCCACACATCTGCTTATGAGTCACTGTCACCTTGGCCGAGACAGTGAAAGGCAGGGGCTGGGAAGAGAAGGTCAGCCCAAGGGGAGCAAATAGGTGGATGGGGGGAGGCAGTGAGGGGCTTCCAGACACTGGAGAGCACAGCAGGGGGCACAGAGGGGAAACTGAGGCCAGGAGGAGCAAGCACCCGCTGAAGGACCACAGAAAGCGGGGTCAGTCTCAGTCTCCTGTCTAATGGGTGTTCTTTCCGCTCCATCAGGCCATCTCCCCAGGGAGCAAGACAGGGCCCACGGCTTTCACAATTATCCGGGCAATTAAGACAGGCAGATGGTCCCGCTGGACCGAACATTCAAGCTGACAAATGGAGACAATGCTGGGGCACTGACTGACGAGATCGGCACTCATTCCGGTGGGTGACGTGGGCAAGGTGAATGTGCCGTTAAGGCAGCTCGCCGCCAGAATGAGGAAGGGGCCCAGCTCTCCTGCCTGCTCAGACTTCCCCAGACCCTGGGCTCAACCCCGGGCTCTGCCCTTCGAGAGGGACACACACAGGCTGGGGCATGGACGGAGATGGCGACCAGGTTGGGAGGGTTGGGAGACCCTGAGAAATGGAGCTATGAGCCTGGAGGGGCAGTGCGGGGAGGAGCCAATGCTGTCACTGCACGGCAGAGGGAGCAAAGGGAGGGCAGAGAACCTTGAGGGAGCCTGGGGAAGACAGACCAGCAGCCACACACTGGGAACGCAACAGAGGGGTCCCTACTTGCTGGCAGGGCGGCCACATAACTGAGTTTCACTGTTGTGAAAGTAATAAAGGACATGTGAAGTACTTAGCATAGTACTTGGCATATAGTAAGTGCTCAATAAATGCTTGGGGAACAAAGAACAGAGGTTTGCACCTGATCTCTGCCTTCTTGATAAAAAAGGAAATCCATGGTCTCTGAGACGCTGTAGTTGAGGTAAACTTCTGGTGCCTTCCCCAATCCCAGAATGGAGGAGGGCAGAGCCCTCGGAGCTGGTGCTGTTCAGGCGCTGGGGGGAGGAGCTGGCTTCCACACTGGGAGTCAGATGCAAGACCCCAGTGCAGCTGCTGCGCTATGAGAAATGCCAGCAGCCGGATGTGGAGGCGAGAAAGAGAGCCTCATCACAGAGGGGAAGGAAGGAGTAAATAATGTATCACAGATGTGCACTACGGAGGGGGCACAGCCAGACAAACCTCAGTGGGGGGCAAGGCCTGGTCCCTACCTGTGCCCAGGAGATGCCACACAGCCAGCAAGAGGGATCCCTATTCTTAACCTTGGGATAACCTTGCTATCCCTAAAACTTCCCACCGCTCCCCCAATACATCCACCCTCCTCACCCGGGCTTGGGAGCCCTCCATCCTCGTCCATCAGCCCCTCTGATCTAGCCTTGCCAGCCTGGGAACAACCAATATGTTCATACCTCAGGACCTTTGCACTCGCTGCAGCCTCTGCCAGCCACATTCTTCCCCTGGAGAGCCACATGGCCTCCCCTACCTCCATAAAGGCTTTGCTCTAACGTCACCTTCAGGGTGTGGCCTTCCCTGAACACACCACTAAAAACCGCATGCCACAACCCCTCATTCTGCCTTATTTTTCTCCACAGCATGCATCGCCACTGTGCATTTTCCTTGCTCCCCCGCGGCTACAATGTCAGCTCCACAAGGGCCCAGATTTAGGTTGGTCGTGTTCCCTACTGCATGTACCCCAGGGGCCTACAATAGTTTCTGGCACATAATAGGTGCTAGCAGATACCTGTTGAAATAGTGAAAGGCAAAGGATAGTCCACTGCCTCCCCAGCACCAATTTTGCCCACCCTAGAGCCCTAGCTCCTCACCTCGCACCTGGACCCCACCCCAGCACCCTTCCTGCATCCTCACCTGTAGTCAGCATAGTAGACAGAGCCTGTGTTAACGCAAAAGGCTGTCCTCCACTCTCTCATGCTCAGGGACCTTTTATGGCTCCCACTGACCTCTGGACAGAGTCCAAATTCCATAACCTCCTGCCTCCTCAACCCTGGCTCCCTTCTCTCCTTACACTCTTCACAAAGTTCTCGGCTCCCTGAGGCAGATCTTTGAGGCTTCAGATATTTGTACAAACCAGTCCCTTTGCCTGGCAAACTCCTACCCATCCTTAAAAACCCCACTCTGGGGCATTTCCTTCACCTCCCTCCAGCAAAAGCATTATCTACACATCATGTACCCCTCCCCCAAGCCCTCTGGGTCAGGAACTGCAAGTGATCTCCTCCTGGAGCCCTGACACCTAGCACTTTGAAACTTTCACCTCTGCTGTCCTTGCAGTGACCCAGTGAGGAAGGCTCTAAAGTAATTCTATTTTACAGATGGGAAAATGAGGCCTACTACCTCCAGTTGCATAGCTGGGATTTATACCTGGCCATTGCCTCCACGGCCTGTGCTCTGTGTATCCTTCCTCCCTCACATCTACACACAGCAAACAAAACCCCTCACTCTTTGAATCAGACGTGACCATTTTATGTCCCTGAAGGCCCAAGCGCAGCCCTGTAGGAAACCTTGCTGATCTGATGGCCCAGAATCCTCTGGGGTGGTGCTGTCACTATGCCCAGGCTAGGAAAGAAGGCACAGTGGCCCAGGAGAGTCTGTGTCCTCTGCAGGCACTGGGGTCCAGCATATGCATGTTAGAGTTGGGCCAGCATCACAGGCCCCCCTACCCCAGGCCTCCGTTTCCTCACTGTCCAGATGAGGACAGCAAGGACAGTCAGGGCTGTCTGAGACAGAGAAGGGCCGTGTTCCCATCTGTGCACGCACGTTAGGTGTTCCCTCTCCCCTCAGATCCCTGATCAAAATGGAGGGGGGTGGCACCAAGTCAGGACTGAGCACCTCCCGTCTCTGGTCCTGGCTCACAAACGTAATCAAAGCCTCAAACCCCAGTCTGAGGGACACAGGAGGGTTTCATCTGGCCACATGGCCTAGAGACCCCTACCCTTAGGCAATCACAGGGCAAAGAATTTAAGGGTCTCACCCAGAAAAGATGGGAGACAGGCCTATTTGGAAATACTGGCTGGAAGTGGGATAACGTGTCCTTAGGCACTTAAAAAACACTTTGGAAGCGTAAACTGAAGAAACACCTCCCTTTCCCCCAATCTCTTAAATCCTTCTCCCCTGAGCTTTTATGTTTTCACAAATGGATGCAAACGACTTCCCTCTCCCTCTGATAGAGCTCCCCCCACCTTCAGCAAAGAAGTGGAGAGATGTCAGACAGGAGACTGGCACACAGTGTGCCCCCAGTCAGGGTGTGCTCCCCTGTTCCATTAGAGGTCTGCTGTCCCCGACACTACCACCCTGGGGGCAGCGGTGTGCACATGGCTGCGGGTGGGAGTAGGAAGCATGTGGCTTGGCCTCTGATGGGAAGATGGAATTCAAAACTACCAGGTGTCTCCTGCATGCCAGGCTCTGCCCTAGTCTTTCCCAATCATCACCGCAACCTCAGATGGTGGCTTCTCTTGGATCCATCTTATGGAAGAGGAGACTGAGGTTCTGAGTGGGCCACACAGGAAGAACTGGGATAGGATTTGAATCCAGGTCTGCTGTGGACATAGAACTACTTCCTCCATCTCCAAGAGGGCAGAGCCTGATACACCATATTTAGTTGGCTGTTCTCCAAAACCGGAGGACAGCCCTCAATGTAGCTCTGTATCCCTCCAGCTAGGAGGATCCCACCAGGTTCTCAGCATCTGTGGACCTGAAGAGGAGGACAGCAGCCTCGATGGGGGAGGCGGTCCCAACACTGCAGTCCCTGGAAGGCCCCAGGAGAAACTCTGGTCCTGATACTCTGCAAGTTTCGGCTGCTTTGGAGTATGAAGGGCTTACAAAGACCTCTAGATGTTAGACTAGCAGCAGTCTGTGGGGGAGTACAGAGCCTAGAGTCCCTCTGATACCCCAAGACCCTGCTGCCCCTTGCCCACTCCTCCCCTCCCTCTGTAGGCTCCTCCGAGTCCAGAAAATGTTCATGGCAGAGATGAGACCTGTCTTGAGAGATCGCCTGTGGGTGTCACCTGTGTAGCCTGGAGCAAGTTACTTAACCTTTCTGTGCCTGTGTCCCCATCTATACTGTTAGGACAAGAATGGGACCGACCTTGCAAAGCTGTCGTGAGGAATTAACACGTTACTGTACTGCCTGGCACACGGCAGCACGGAATTAATGTCAGGGACTGTTCTGCTTATTAACAGCATGATTATTCTTAGTTCTGAGGCCTGCAGCATAAAAACTGTGAGCCCACCGTCTCCCACCTCCCCTCCATGCTGTAGACGGACAGATGGCAGGGCAAGGAAGCCACAGATGAAACCTGGGGTCACACAGCTTGGGCAGCCAGACTCCAGCTCAACACTACTCTGACCCCAGCACCCCCTCAGGCATTCTCCCATCCGGAGCCCCTCCTGGAACCACCTGTGTGGGGTGGGACTCGGCACACCGTGGGGCTCAGCATAGACTCCATGTCACCCAGGGTCAACTGCCTTCACCCATGTCCCCCCTGCCCTGAATGCCCACACCCAGCCCTTGGCCCTACACATGCGCGTGTGTGCGCACACACACACACACACACACACACACACACACACAGAAGCAGCAACCCGGCAGGCCCAGCTCTACCAAGACAACCTCATGCCCTAAGCAGAGGAGAAAATAAAGGCCCTCAGGGACACGCCATGTGAGGGAGACAATGAAAGAGATTGTGACACAAGAAAGCAGAGAGGAAGAGGGACAGTCAGACGCAGAGAGGGACCATGAGAGAGACAAGAGCAAGACAGAAGGGGAGAGAAAGACAAGAAAAAAACAGGTTGGGGCAGAGAGAACCCAACAAAGAGAGAGACAGTAAGAGACAGAAAAGAGACAGAAGCAGAGAGGAAGACGGAGAGACAGGACAATTTGAAAACAATATGGTCTGTTAGATGAAATTAACAATTTAAAAAAAAAAAAGATGGACAGACAGAGAGACCCAGCCAGACAAAGAGATGGGGGGCGGGGCGCGGGGACAAACCACAGAGAGATAAAGGCAACAGAGCCAGCTGGGCACAGAGAAATCAGACACACGTACAGATTCGGAAAGGGACCCAGAAGAGAAGCGAAGCCCAAACAGTGCCAGAAGAGATTGCAAGGAGGCACAGACCGGGCAGGGAGAAAGCCCCAGACCCCCAGGAGCCCCCAGGTCCCCTCGGCCTCCGCCTTCCAACCAGATGGGGTCCAGCAGCCCAGCCCCTGGGCAGGCAGCAAGGTTGCCCCCCTGTCCCCCTCCCCACTCAGTACCTTTGGGACGCCGCCTCACCACGCCCAGCCGCCACTTGAGTGACACCGCCAGCATCAGCTCCTCAGGACCCTGGGGACCCAGGGCCACCACCACGGCCCGCCCAAGCCTCCCTGCGCTCCTGGAGCCGGCACTCCTCTGTGCACTGCGCTCCGGAGCCGCCTGTGCTAACTGGCAGAGGCTGGGCGCTCCCAGCCTCCACCCTCCGAGTTGCTAAAATAGATAATCCTCCCCAGAGCCAGCAGCGGTGGCATCGGCAGTGGCGTCTGTGGCAGCAAGTCCCTTTCTCCACGACAGCCCCAGGCTAGGGGAAGGGAGCAGGGGGTTCTGAACCCCCAGGGCAAACCTTCATGGGGGTACCCGCCCTGAACCCACAGTCTTCTTTCTCCCAGAGTGCTCACCTCGCCCACCCCTTCTTTTGCCAAATTCTGCTGATCACCCTCCTGCCTTCCCTAGGCTGTGCGATCTGACGCCCCCAGGCCTTTGCACTTGCAGGGCCCTCGGGCCCTCCACCTGAAATGCCTGTCCTGTCTGGCTTGGCTCCATTGAACTTGTCTGCCTGGGAAGGTCTGCTCAGACTTCAGAGACCCCTGATGGCTGGAAACCCTTTCCTATTGGGTCTCAATTATGCTTTCTTTTCATTCTAGGTTGAGGTTGTCTATCCATTCCCAGAAACTGGGAGCTCCCAGAAACAAGGATAGGGTCCACTTGTCCCATGTCCCTTATACGCAGCACAGACATTTGATGGGGTTGTCGGTGCATAACAATGAGACCTAGGCCCTGCTGCTTCACTCCTTACCCCGACATTGACTCTTGTTTGTAACACAGAGAATCCACTCAGCTGGCTGGCTGAGTGCAGTGGATGGGAGTAACTAGGGGTGCTCTGGGTAATCAGCAAGAACTCAATAAATGCCTCTGGCATCCCCTCCTCTTCCTGAATAGAAAAGCTCTGACCTAGCAGAGACTGAGGGGAGAAATCAGAGATCACAGTCTTTGGAGACAGGCAGACCTGACTTTGAATCCTGGCTCCGGGTGCCCCCCTAGGTCTGTTTTCTCATCTGACCGATGGGTTCCTGCCTCTCTTACGGTGGGACCTCTAAGATCCTGCACACAGAGCACGTAGTTGAGTCCTGGCACACAGTAGGTGCTTAATAAATAATAAATAACAACTATTGATATTGTGATTATTCTACATGAAGCCCAACACTTGTGTATGAGCAGAGACAGGAAATCTACCAAAGTGACGGCCTGGCTGAGGTCAGACAAGAAAGTCAAGAATCCAGGGCTTTCCGCTAACATCTTAGTTAAAGCTTACAAGGTACCAGGGTGGTCCTAGATCCTCCTCCTTTCCCAAATGAGGAAACTGAGGCTCAGAGAGGTACACGACAGCCCCAGGCTCACACAGCGTGTAAGTGGCCAAGCAGAGTCTCACACCCGCAGCCGGACCACACTACCACCATAGCCAGGCCGTGAGGAAGCTCTTGTTAAACCCCCACTGTGTGCCAGGCTCTGTGCTCAGCACGCTGCCAGCCTTACCCAGAGAGGAGAGGCCACCTGCCCACAGCCGTGCAGACTGTTAAGCAGCAGGGGTCGGGGGAGCGGGAGCCCAGCCAGCCCAAGTCCAGAGCAGGAACTGTGGCCAAGAGCGAGGCTGCTCCCCACCTCTGCCGCCACCTTTGGTGAGAAGGTACGTGGCCCCGGGGTCCCCAGCGCTCAGTGAAATGGACATGTGGAGAGTCCGACAATGAATGAGGATGCGCAGAGCTGACACTGAGGCAGCGGGTGGGAGAGGTTTGGCCGCCAGGCCTGGGAGGGTTTCCTGTCACTGGTATGTCCTGGAGGAGGCCCTGCAAGTGTCCTGGGCCCCAGGGGGGAGGACGTCCCCAGGCCAGATCCGCACATGGATGGAAAGGTGGGTCCACCCAGCTGGAGAAGCTGCAGCCCTAGAGTTGACATTAGTGTCACACACACACACACACACACACACACACACACACCCTGGGGATGGAACCCGGCTTGGAAACTCCCTGCCCATGTGGCCTTGGGTAAGTTTCCCTTGGTTTTCTCAGCTGCAAAATGGGCATGGTGACCTGGCCTCACCTGTCTCCAGGGCTGTCACAGGTCAGATAAAGGAAGGAAGCTTGCAGGGCAGGGTGGGGCCATCTGTAACACTTGGCGCAGGGAGCCTGAGGATGCTAAATGGCCTGGAGTGCAATCACAGGGCTGTGTAAGGACAAGGACTGTGGAGCCAGCCCCCTCTACCCGCCCTTCAAATCCCAACTCTACCACTTCCAAGCTGCATGACTAGATGGGTTGGTTACTTAACCTCTCTGAGCCTCAGGTCCTCACCTGTAAAGCAGAGATAACAGTATGTTGTGGATAATAATAGTTGTGAGGACGAATTAGAATGAACACAGGGGCACCTGGGTGGCTCAGTCAGTTAAGCATCTGACTTCGGCTCAGGTTATGATCTCATGGTTTGTGAGTTTGAGCCCCGTGTTGGGCTCTGTGCTGACAGCTCAGAGCCTGTAGCCTGCTTCAGATTCTGTCTCCCTCTCTGTCTGCCCCTCCCCTGCTCACACTCTGTCTCTCTCCCAAAACAGTACCTCGCACACAGTAAGCACTCAATAAATTCTACATGTAAGCATTATCATAATGGGGCTGTTGGTAGGTGTAGCAGAGGCCCAACTTCAGTTTAAGTGGAGATCAGGTTTAAGAGACAGACCTTGATGCCTCAGGCAAATTAGCAGGGCAGGTGAGCGGCCATGGAGGCTGGGAAAGAATTTATCCTAAAGAAAAAGAGCCAAGAGAGATGAGCACAGCTCTAGAGTCCCTACGGGTGGGCCCTTGCGCATTGTGGTGAGCCCCCGAGGGAGGACTGTGGGAGGGAGTAAGTTTGTCTCCCCATCTCTTCTCAAGTTCAAGGCCTCATCTAGAAGACACAGGATACATCCAGAAGTCACTCCCGCCCAGCCACTTAGAGCTGATTTGGGAGGTGGCTCCTTGTGTCCCAGAAGACCCGGGTCCCACTGAGAAGCTCACTGGCGCCATGCTGGGTACTGGGCGAGAAGCAGAGCTGAGGAGGACATGGTCCCAGCACACTAAGGGCTCCCAACTGATGGTGCTGCTTCTCCGAGTCTCTTTCCCATCTGAATGCAGGGGACAGGAATGAGCACCTGCTGGGGCCACAGGGAGGAAACAAGGGCTCCACGTGTCAGAGCATCTGTATGCAGCAGGTGCTCGATAAACACCTCCTTTCCCCAGGTGCAGGCCAGCATCTCCAGGTGGTGAGTTCTCTGATGGCTGGCATCTGCGGGGGGACCCCTGCTGGCCTGTCTCCCACTCCTCTGCCTCTGGCAGTATCACCCATCTTCCTAGGGGAGACTACTCCCTGCCACCCCCGCGCTCAGTCTTGGTAGAGCTGGCGCCGCCTCCCCCCAGGAGCCCTTGACCCAGACCATGCTGAAGACACACTCCACCCCACCCAGGGTGGCTGGCTCAGGGATGAGCACATGACCCAAGTCAGTCCAGTGAGAGATTATTCTGGGACTCAGGACGAAACTACTCAGAAAGGGAAACACCTTCCCCCTTGAGGGGCCGGGGGTACAGAAAACAGTGTCAGTCAGGGCAACAGTGTCAGTCTAGAGCCGCTGGCAGCAGAGAGGAAGGGACGGAGGACTGAGGCTGATGGAGGACTGACCTGATGATGTGGTCCTCTCGGCACCTGGAGCCCACCACACCTGAAGGTGGAGATGTCCCTTTCCAGTCACTTTAGCCAATAAATTCCTTTCTCTGCTTAAGGAGGTTTGGTTCGGGTTTTTGTAACTTGGACCCAAAAGAGTCATGGCTGGTCCAGCCTCCTCCTCTGAGTCCCAGGTTCCGGCACAGGCCAGGGACTCAGCCAACGCACATTGAAGGAATGATGAACAGAACACGATTGACGTGCTCTCCAAGCTGCCTCAGGGCCAGGCAGGGGGCAGTAGGAGGGGGCTTTGGCTGGGTGAGGGGTTCCCCACCTCCAGAGAGCAGTGGCCTGGCTGACAGCAGAGTCAACAGTTGGGAACGGAGATCTGGGGTTCTGGTTTCCAGGGGCAACCGTTATGTCAGCCACACCTGCCAAGTGCCCTCCCTCTGCGGCCCCCAGATGTTCACAGGCCTCCTTTTGTAGAAATGGCAGCCCAGGGACAGTGTGGGAGAGCACAGGCCCTCATAAAGGGGAGGAAACCAGGGGTGATGGCAGATCAGCCCCCAGGGAGTCAGGAGGCCTGGGTTCAGGTCCAAGCTGGCCATGGACGTGTGACTCTCTCAAAAATGAACTGCACTAAGAGAAGGACACCAATCACAGAGGGATGCAGATAAGCCTCTACCCTTCAGACTCTGCCTTCCATTCCTGCCTCAGCCTCACACCCCCACCTGCTACCAGACACAGATTAGCATCTCATCAGATATGCCTTTAATCTCCTCTGGCCAGCCCTTTCTTCCCCATGGGCCAAGTGGTGACATTTCTGCCTCCCAGCTCTACTCATCTTAGCAAGAAGGAGGCCCCCAGGCTTTGCAGGTGGCGGGGTGGGGGGGGGAGGGCAGACCCCTCTTCACCACTCCTCCAGGCTGGGGGAGGGAGTGGACCAAGGCCATCTATCCATCCATCCAAACATTTATTAACACCTTCTGTGTGCCAGGCCCAGAGGTACAGCCATGGGCAATATCAAGCCTTCACTGATGTTCCAGTAGTGGCAGGGGGCTGGGGGTCAGGGGGAGTCAGAGGGTCAGAGAAGAAATGACAAATGTAATAATGAAGTAAATTTGCAATATGTTAGAGCTGAAACATGCTAGAAATAAATAGAGAGGGGTGAGGGGTGTCGGGGGCACAGAGGAAAATTGTAAAGGGGGCAGTCTCCCCAGAACCTAGACTGTGGTCTCTAAACACCTTTTCCCACTAAAGGGGTCCCCAAGGTCCCTCGGAGTGGCTGATTCCAGGAATGGAATCAAGATGAGCCTCGAATACCTTCTGGCACCAGAAAGTAAAGAAATGCTTCAAGTCTGATGGGGACAGGTAGACAGGACACAGAAGCCAGCTTGAGGGGGCTCCCACTGGCCGAATCTGGGTCACTCTGAACATCAGAAAGAATAATAACCACAAAACTATGAAAATTCATGTGCTTGTGATTCTCAGAAGAAAAAACAATCTCACTGGTCCCTTTGGAGGTAGTTAAAGCACTGGTTCATTATTCTATAAACAGAAAATGAAGGTTAAAAATGAAGCATTTATCTTGTCTTCCTGTGTGAATGGTATTTGGGGGGAACCTAATAAGGGCAAGTCATTCTTGGCAGAGAAACCACAGCAAATAAGTGCAGAAGAAACAACAGAATTGGAAAATCACCTTTCTGCAGTCCTACCATGATAAAGGTGCAACCCTGACCTTCAGACCAAGGCTGGAAGAGACCCTAGGACAGAAACACAAGCAGACAGTACTTGCATGCCTGAACCAATCTTAGCATCACCAAACGCGGAACATTCTGGCATTGTGTACCTCCTGATACGAGGTGGAAGGAAGCCCACGGCACCACCAGTGACATATTCCTGCCCACAAAATCCAACCTGAACCAAATCCAGCTTTAGACTTGAATACCAGTTGATAGCGAGTACAGGGGACAGAAGAATGTAGGAAATGACCTCACAAGGCATTTCCACAAGACAACTCGATTTCCCCAACAAATAATCATAGTGAAAAAAAACCAGGGTGTGGGGAGGTGGTTGTTACAGATTAAGAGAGAATGGAGACCCATCAACCAAATACAATCTGGGGACCTTAGCTGGACTCTGATTTGCATAAACTGAGTGTGACAAGACATTTGGGAGCCAACAGGGGTACCTGCACAAGGACGGAGTATCAGCTGATGTGGAGAGATTCTGCTCATTCGGTTGGGTTAATGCGTTCTTCTAATTATACTTGGGAAAAAGTCTATTAAAGATACATATAGAACCAAGAAAGTCTGAGATTTTTGCCTTTAAAATGTCCCAGGGATATTCCTGTGTTATATGTGCCATTTAGAAGTAAATAAAAATTTCAGAGGCACCTGGGTGCCTCAGTCGGTTAAGTGTTCAACTTCGGCTCAGGTCACAATCTCTTGAGACCCACGTCGGGCTCTGTGCTGACAGCTTAGAGCCTGAAGTCTACTTCAGATTCTGTGTCTCTTTCTCTCTCTCTGCCCCTCCTCTGCTTACACTCTTTCTCCCTCACTCTCTCTTAAAAAGAAATGTTAATTAAAAAGAAAAGGGGCGCCTGGGTGGCTCAGTCGGTTGAGTGTCCGATTTCGGCTCAGGTCATGATCTTGAGGTTCATGGGTTCAGGCCCCACGTCAGTCTCTGAGCTGACAGCACAGAGCCTGGAGCCTGCTTCAGATTCTGTGTCTCCCTCTCTCTCTGCCCCTCCTCCACTCACTGTCTCTTTCTCTCAAAATAAAGACATTAAAAATTTTTTTAAGAAAAAAAAGAAGTAA